>APFE031452611.1:138965-176368 GCA_000404065.3 Pinus taeda
ATTTTTTGAAACATTTATATTCATATTCTTTTTATAATTGCTTAGTATTTATTTCCTTATTCTAATTGTACTAGTCGTTTTTAGTTATTGTAATTTTAGTCTAAGTCTTTTTATCATAAATGTGTAAATGTTTTAATCAAATTCGATTGAAAGGGCTAACTTGATGCTGTTTCCTTCCCTCTTTTTTTAACTCAAAACTTTTTCGAGGAAGTGTAAACTAAATTTTTCCCATGCATGTAGGACGATTTCGATACTTTTTGTTTTTCCTATGAATAGATATCAACATCTTTCCGAAGGCAAAGTCTCCACATACGATCAGATTGCAATATAGAAATTCCCTTTTTCGAAAAGATTCGAAGATGAATGAAGGTGAACTTGGCGAGATTTCAGTGGCACGGTCACCTATGGGCGTTCACAAATATCAGTGTACTATCATGGGTTGGAAAACATCGACGAGATCATGATTTACAGGGATAACTTCATTTTAAATGATTTTATGGTTGGAAATATTAACCTTAATCACTGCTTTAAACACATAACTACCATGCTTGTCCAGCCAACTATGGCAGGGTCGTGATTTTTTTTGCGGGCCGAAGGACTAAACTTTGAGCATAAGTAGAACGCAGACTATTCCACAACACATCATAGAGTTAAAGCACTTAATGAGTGTTGGTATATACGTATGGGTGAAACATCTACTGGGGACTCTTAGTTGCAGTCCACAACCTCCAGAAGCTCCGGAAATCCCTTATTTTGTATAATTTTGGTGGGCCCATGAAAACAATAATCACTATGTTTCACGTGTGTTAATCATGGAACAAATTTTGGTGGGTGTCAAAACAAAAATTATTGTGTTTTACTGTGTGTTATTCCGCAACCCAGTGTAAATCATGCATTTGAATTACAAGCTAAAGTTTTATTGTGTTGCTCCAAGCCTTACTATGTTTTACTTTGTTTTGTTGTGTCTGAAATTTGTGTTTAGTTAAGTCCCTGTGTGGTTGTGATTTTCTTGCTGCAACTACATTTTTGACTTGCTGCAACATGAAGATCCTCTCCTCTATCCCTATCAAATTTTCTAACATGGTATCAGAGCGGGTTAAACTTTGTTGGTGTAAAAACAAGTGTTTTTACTAGTAGTTAAAATAATTGATTTGAGGACAAATTGTTTTTTTCCTTTGGAGGTAGATTTTTTTTTTTTTTTTTACACTCAGAAAATGACAACATCAAGCACAAGTTTGAAAAATCCTAAGATACCTCAGTTTAATGGAAAAAATTATGATTATTAGGTTATTACAATGAAGGGTTTGTTTTCTTCTCAAGACATTTAGGATTTGGTGGAGAATGGTTTTCAAGAACTAGTAGATGTAGTAGCATATAATGCTTTGTCTCAAGCAGAAAGAGATTTGTTGAGGGACAATAGGAAGAAGGATTCAAAATCCATATTCTACATTTTTCAAGTAGTCCATGAAAGTACTTTCCCGAGGGTTGCAGCAGCAACGAAGTCAAAGCAAGCATGGGATACCCTCCTCATTTGAGCATGCCTTCCAGACACAAGTTTCATTTGGTCAAGGTTGAGGGAGAGGAAGATCATATGCTAAAGCAAGAGGAAGAAGCCCACACATAGTGGAAGAAACAACCCTTCAAGCTCAAGTGGAAGGGGAGGCAATCAAAATCCAAGTCAAGACCCAATCCAAAATCAAGCACAAGGTTAGAGGTATGATAAATCTCAAGTCCAATTTCATTATTGTAAGAAGTATGGTCATTATGCAAATGAATGTAGAAAGAGGCAATATGACATTAATAACAAACCAAGTGTAAATTTTACAATAGAAAATCAGAACCATGATAGCATGTTTTTAGTTTGTAACGTAGCACAAGAAAAACCAAGAGATAGATGGTATCTAGATTCAGGGCGTAGCAACCACATGTCAGGGAACATAGAAATGTTTTCCAATCTAGATGAAAGTGTGAAATCTGAAGTGACATTAGGGAATGATAGCAAAGTCTTTGTCATGGGAAAAGAAAGAGTTAATATCCTAGCGAAGAAGGGGGAGAAGAAGTACATCTCAGATGTTTAATTTGTCCCTAGTTTGAAGCATAACCTCATAAGCATTGGACAACTCATGCAAAAGGGCTACAATGTTTTTTTCAAAAAATAATGAGTGCACAATTTCGGATAGGTCTCCAAGCAGATAGCTGATTGCAAAGGTTTAGATGGCAAACAATAAAATGTTTTCCCTAAAGATAAGATCAAATTTGAAAGAAGAAAAGTACACAAACACAACTATCAATGAACTCACAAGAGGATGGAAGAAAATATAAAACTATCACACAAGTAAACTTTCAAGAAAAGGTCAAAGATAAAAATCGGGTATGGAATTTGAGATTTGGACATCTCAACTTTGGAGGTTTGAATTTTCTGCATAGGAAAGGCATGGTGAAGGGATTACCACTCATAGAAAAATCAGACAACCTATGTGAAGGATGTATCTTGGCAAACAACATAGAGAGACATTTCCAGCAAGAAAGTCAATAAGGGCAAAAGAACCCTTGGAGATTGTCCACTCATATCTATGTGGACCAATGCAGACACCATCAATTGGTGGTAGCCACTATTTATTGACCTTCATTGATGACTACACAAGGAAGACATGGGTCTATCTCGTAAAACAAAAAAGTGAAGTGTTTGAGTACTTTCGCCAATACAAAGCTCTTGTTGAGAAGCAAAGTGGACACTACATCAAACCCTTGAGTACTGACAAAGGTGGTGAATACATCTCAAATGACTTCTTTCAATTTTGCAGGGAGTGTGGAATTCACAAGCAATTTACAACAAGGTATACACCTCAACAAAATGGTGTAGCGAAAAGGAATAATATGACTATTATGGAAATGGTAATGAGTATTTTGAAGGTATAGATTTTGCCAAATGATTATTTGGCTGAAGATGTCGCTTGTGTAGCATATATCATGAATAGATGTCCAACCAAAAGCGTCTAGGATGTGGTTCCTGAAGAGGCATGGAGTGGGAGAAAGCACAGTGTCACTCACATGAGAGTCTTTGGATGTGTGACATATTCACATTTCCTGGATGAGTTGAGGAAGAAGTTGGATAGCAATGGGGAGAAATGCATACTTATTGGATATAGTGATGAATCCAAGGCATACAAGCTCTACAATCTACCAACCAAGAAAGTCATAATCAATAGAGATGTGCAGTGCGTAGAAGAGGAAGCATGGGATGGAAGTTTAGAGAAGACAGTCAATGTCAAAGCATGTATACCACATGAGGACAAAGAGGAATTGATAGCATCAAGCAATTCCTCAACTCTGACTCCCTCTACTCCTATTCAAGCACAACAAAGTAGGCAACAATCAACACAACTAAAAAATAATAGGACATTGTCATGCAGTCAAGCAAGTGCTTCTCCAAGCATGCCGCAAAGTGCAACACCAAGTGACATGTCAAGCCCATCTTAAGCAAGCACAAGAAGACCAAAATTGAAAAATTTAAATGAGATTTATGAGCAAGATGAAGTTGATAGCAGGGCTGGTCTAAATTCATTATTTGCTTTGTTTTGCCATGTAGATGACCCAATCCACTTTGAAGATGCAATCAAAGAAGAAAAATGGGTTTCTTCAATGGTGGAAGAAATAGGAGAAATATAAAAGAATGACACATGGGAGTTAGTGAACCTTCCATAAGGAAAATAATTCATTGGAGTAAAGTGGGTCTATAAGACCAAGAGAAATGTCAACAGTAAGATTGAAAGGCATAAAGCGAGGTTAGTTGTCAAATGATACAAGCAGCAGCATGGAAGAGATTATGTAGAGATGTTTGCGCCAGTGATGAGGATGGAGACAATGCATACAGTTGTGGTGATTGTCGCACAACATAAATGGAAAATGTATCAAATGGACGTAAAATCATTGTTCTTGAATGGAGCGCTGAAATAGGAAGTGTATATTGCACAACCACCTGGATATGAGATTGAAGGCCAAGAAGACAAGGTGTATCGGTTGAAGAAAGCTCTTTATAGGTTGAAGCAAGTACTACGTGCATGGTACAGGAGGATAGATGCTTATTTTTTGGACAATGGTTTCAAAAAATGTGACGGTGAGCCGACTCTCTACATCAAAGAAAGTGATGGTAAGATTCTCATTATTGTCTTATATGTAGATGATTTGATTTTTATAGGCAGCGATGATTTCCTCATCACTGATTTCAAAGAAGTCATGAAGAGTGAATTTGAAATGACAAACTTGGGGTTGTCAAGGTATTTTTTGGGCATAGAAGTGAAGCAAACAGAAAATGGCATTTTTATTTCTCAAGCAAATTATGTTGCAGACATTTTGGAGGGGTTTAAAATGCAGAATCGTAAGCCCAAACCAACTCCAACTAGCATGGGGTTGAAGTTGAGCAAAGAAGATTGTAGCAGCAATGTCAACCCGACATTATACAAAAGCATGATAGGCAACTTGATGTATTTGACACCACTAGGCCGGATATAATGTATGCTATGAGTTTGTTGTCGAGGTTCATGGAGACACCCAAGGAAACACATTGTCAAGTAGCGAAAAGGATTCTAAGGTATATCAATGGCACAAAACAATATGGTATTTTGTACGCTGCAAAAGATGATTTCAGGTTGGTTGGTTACACTGATAGTGATTGGGCAGGGATTGTCGATGACAGAAAAAGCAGGTCAAGATATGTTTTTCGTTTAGGTTTTGGAGCCATTTCATGGGCCTCCAAGAAGTAGCAAATTGTATCACTATCAACAACAGAAGTTGAATATGTAGCCGCAATAGCAAGAACGTGTCAAGCAGTTTGGATGAGAAGGATGTTGAGGGATCTTCACCACGACCAAGAGGGAACGACAACTATTTTTTGCGACAACACATCAGCAATTGTATTGTCAAAAAATTATGTCTTTCACAAGAGTACCAAGCATATTGATGCTAAATATAATTTTATTAGAGAGTTCATTAACAATGATGAAATTGTGTTGCAACACTGTAGGTCAGAGGAACAATTTGCTGATATTTTCACAAACCCATTGGCACGTGAAAGTTTTGTTAATCTCATACATTGTTTTGGAATTGTCAATGGCGGATGTTTTGATTAAGGGTGAGTGTTGGAAATATTAATCTCAACAATCACCTTAAACACACGGACAACAACCACGCTTGCCCAGTCAACTACTATAGGGTCGCAATTTTGTTTACAGGCGAAAGGACTAAAGTCTAAGAAGAAGTACAACGTAGACCATTCTGAAACACAACACAACGTTAAAGCACTTAATGAGAGTTGGTAAATATGTATGGGTGAAACATTTACTCCGCAACTCTTAGTTGCAGTTCGCAACCTCTGCAAGCTAAGGAAATCCCTCATTTTGTATAATCGCCCATCCCATGTCTTAAATATTTTCTCTGTCATGTATTACTGAGTCAAAGTGTATGTTTTGGATAAATATGGATGTAAAATTCATTTGCAATGTTGAGTAAGAGGGTAAGAGTGAAATCCTGAGAGGTAAAGAGAAAATCATGGAGCGAATTTTGGTGGGTGTGTGAAAACAACAGTTACTGTGTTTCATTGTGTGTTACTCCACAACACTCGTAAAGTGTAAATCACCGATATGAATTTAATTTCATGCATTTGAACTATAAGCTAAAGTTTTATTGTGTTTCTCCCAGCCTTACTATGTTTTACTCTATTTTTCTGTGCGTAAAATTTATGTTTTAATAAAGTCTCTGTGTGGATGCAATTTGCTTGGTTTTGACTTGTTGCAACTGATTCCTAAGTAAAGCTCCTCCCCTATGCCCCTGTCAATTTTTCTAACACCTATTACATGGAAATACTTTCCCATGGAAATACTTCTGGGAAAGGAAGTCGAATCGGATTATCAGAATTAACGACAATTAAGTTATTTGCAATCTACTCTGTTTATTCTTATGTTTATTCAATAATTTCAAGAGAACTTTATTTGAGATACACACAAATCAGTGCTTGTGTTCTCAATTAGGATGTTTATCTTAAATTCATAAAACCATCCAATAGTTATAATCATAAGAAAACTATTTATATCATAAGCAATCGAAGCTATGTATAAAAAATGGAGTGTTTTTCTCGTTTTTTTCTTTCTTCTTCCAATTTGGAGTTTCTATTTTATTAAATTATATGTTTTTTTCCTTTCCGTTTGGAGTTTCTATTTTATTAAATTGTATGTTTTTTCTTCTTCCAGTTTGGAGTTTCTATTTTTATTAAATTGTATTTTTTAATATTTACTAATTTGAACATTCGAATTATTTTAGAATATTTATATCGTAAAATTATTTAATTTAGATATATAAATTTTACATATTATTAAAAAAAAGCAAAAGCAAAAACCAAACGAAAATGAAATTTACAACTCAACTCAAATCAAATGCTATTAATAAAAATCTAACAACGACTTTGCAAATTTTTGACACCCAAGTAACGTTGAAAGAAATTTAACATAAAAAAAATATCTTAAAACAACCAAAATAAAGCTTTCAATTGAAGTGTAATAACAACCAAAATAAAGATTTCAATTCAAGTGTAATTAAGTAGAATCTAATATGGCTAAAAATTTAAGAATGACTTTGTAGATTTTGACATCCAACTAGCTTTGAAAAAGAATCTCACATTTAAAAAAGCCTAACCGTTATTTTGCTCCATAAACATTGAACCAAATTTACAATGGAAGAAAAGTTTTAAATAACTTTCTTAGTAGATGTTTTAAATAAACCAAATTTACAATAAAGAAAAATTTAAAATAACCTTTTTCAGTATTATTTTAAATAAACCAATTCTACGGTTTCGTTAGGTTAAAATTAACATTTTCTTTTATCAAAGAATGATAGTTTTCTCACAATTCCCCAAATATCCCATAATCCAAAGGTAACAGTTTGACCTCACTCCTATTAACATATTTCTGAAATCTATAATCGAGCTAAGTTGACCATATCAGTCTTTCACAAAAGATAACTTTGCCTTGTATTCCATTAACAACTTCTTAATTGTTACTTATTCTATGAAATTGAACCCCCAAAATTAATAATCAGGCTAAGTTTAGTGGACCAAAGACCATATCGGTCTTTCACAAAAGATAACTTCTCTTCTTATTCCACTAACAACTTGTTAGTTCGAAACGCGTTGGCCAAAATATTCTCTCATGTGATTTCTACCGAAAGACTTTGTTTAACTTCTTAATTGTTACTTATTCTATGAAAGTGAACCCCTATGGTCAACAATGAAAGAATTGACGTCGTGAAAGACATCTTGCGGGTTGGAAACAACCACATGTATAAAATGGTTGTGAGAAGTTTCAGAGTAATGGCGCCCTTCTCTCTGCATCATATCAGATCTTCTTCTTGTCAGGAATTTTGAGAGATGGTTAACTGGTAACTTTCATAGTTGCTACATAATCCGATCATATTGAAAAGAAAAAAAAAAAAAATCATTGTAACATGTTGCGATTTCCATTCAACTTTTAACTACTAATTAGGGAAAATTTAAGCACCATGCAAATAGAAACATAATCACGTAGGTTGAAATTGAGAATGGGTTGATACTCCATTGGTTTTCAATTGTATTCTAAATTAATTTGAAGTTTAACCTTTCCTTAGTGGCAATTATTATTATTATTATTGGGTAGTTAAGATGAATTTACTCATTACTCAGAAATTTTTTTCATGGTTGACCATAGGTGTAAGGCTCACGAGTCATTGTTGCGATGCGAAGAGTTGACGCGGGTGCACGAAGGGTAAGTGATGAGCTAGGTGGTTCAACCGGCGAGTTGAGAGCGCATCGACACAATGTGACACGCTGATCAAATGAAGGAAACGAGCCAAGGTGCAACCGTACGAAGGCCAATTACGAAAATGGCTAAGTTTGGAGAGTTGCCAAGTTTATATGGAGGGTGGTCCCATGTATGGGCACCCACACCATCGGCCGAGATGAAGGAGGGGCAGTTTAAACAAATGGTGGGTCAACTTAGTGAATTGAAGCCCCAACCAAAGGGTCAAAAGCCATATAAACCAAGAAGAGGAAAGATGGGAGAAGATATAATGCAATTCTTTAATTGTTTATGCAAGCTAGAGGTGCGAGCCAACTTGGAGGTCTGAAACGGAGGGCGAAGTGTAGGCAGAGTCTTAGGGTCGAGGCACGGAGACAAGGTAAGGTTGATCGCATAACAGTTGAGCCACAGGAATCGAGGATTGTAAGACGGGTCGATGGATAGAGCCACAGGTCGGGAAGCGGGCGAGGCCATAGTTCAGACAGTTACGCAGGTTGGGTTGGTGGGCGAGTGCACATGAGGTGTGACAAGTTGCCGTAGCTAGCAGACAGCTAAACGACGGGCACACTTGGTAGCTCGGTGGGTGAGGTGAGTTCGGGTGAGGGTGCTGAGTTGGTTGAACAGGTGAACCGCGAAATGGTGGGTTGGCGCTATGAGTCAGGATAAGCGCTGACGGTGGTGGCACAACGAGTCAAGGCAATTGCAAGTTGGTGCATTGGGCGGTGTGAACAATGAGCAGGTGGACATGCCCAAGGACGAGCTGGGTGACCCATGAGTTAGGCGACCCGAGAGTTGGGTGACCCACGAGTCGGGTGAATGGTCGTGGGCTCGACGAGCCGGTGAATAGGTGGAGTGCCTAGTGCGACGGTGCGATGAGTTGAAAGGTTGAGCGTGGAGTTAGATGGCACGGTACAAACAAGTAGCAGGTGTGCATCGAGTGGGCGACATGACCAAGCAGTGCTGCACGAAGGCAGTCGAACAATAGGCGTGGGCTAAATGATAGTGAAATAAGAGTTTCATGATTGTGGCAGAAATTGTAAGGAGGAAACTTGGGGTTTCCCTGCAAAGACTGTAACTTGTATATTTTACGAAATATTGTTATTATCATCGGGCAGACTCATATTTCATGGAGTTTCCCCTCCTGTTAATTATTTGTTGTGCATATGCATAATTGGTAATAACTATGAAGATGGCTAATTGAATGTTTGTGTATATGAATGTTATACATAGAAAGGTGAAAAATAAACTAAGTATAGAAAGTTAGGCATAGTTCACACCTATGAGTATTGTTAAAAAGAAAATGGGTGGTGGTGCCACACCCCTCTTCGTGTGGTTGAAAGAGTACCACCAAGATAGTGGTGTGACAGATGGTATCAGAGCTTGATTCAGAGAATCGAGGAGTATGTCCATTTTTGCAGAAAATGGGCTTTGCAAGAATTATGACCTTTGAAGAATGGCAAGGGCACACTTCAGAGCCAAGTCAATCTGAATGAAGTCTACTTGAAGAATCAAGTGATGTTGAACAAAGAATTGCAGAATTAAGCAAGGACTTGTTTGAAACAAGGGATTCTCTTCGTGCTTTTGCCAAGGAAGGGATCTCTAACATGAATAGAGGTGAAATCTATTGACTTGCAGGGAAAGTGGAGTTATTTGATGTAGAACTCAAGGAGTTAAGAATAAGGAAGAACTTGCTTTAGAAGAAGCAAGAGAGGCTTCAAGAATGAATAACCCTTGAGAAAGATCTGTTCATAGCTTTCGCTCATGATAAAGAGAAAGCTGCAGAACATGACAAAGAGGAGCTTGGTGGGATGGAACCTACCACAACAAAAGTGAATTTGGAGGATGTTGTAGACACGACAAGGATGGAGGAGGAACTTGAAATTGATCAAGTTGGACCAGGATCATATAGTTTGCAGACATTGGTGGATGAGGAAACTCACATGGAGGAGCCTCATGATGAAGTAAGTACTACTTATACTTATCTTTCATTTGAGATTTTGGTGGATGGGCCATGTGTAGAGAAGGGAAAAATCAGTTTGCTAATGCGATGGGAGATCTTACCATGGATCTCTACGATGAGATCTTGTATGGAGAAGCAAGGACCATTGATCCAGGTGGATGTTGGTGGCCACCCACCTATCCCACTTGGACCCCCACAAATGTCTCTTCTAGTTTTCTAGTTTCCTTAATTGTAGCACAGTTTACTATTTTTAGCAGTTTTTCGGGTCCTAAACTTTCAAAGCCATTTTGAGGCCCTAAACGATGTTTTTTTGGAAATCTACCACCAACGATTTTTTGTCAAAAATCATCTTTTTTGTCATAGTCCTTAGAGAGATCTTTCCAATAGGCTATCATGCATGTCAAATGGAGATAATATAACCAAGTCACGACCCTGGGAAGTTGGCTGTCCAACTCACCCCAATGGGGCCCATAAACTCTTGGTGTTACATCTCCTCGGGTTAGGGTTTTAGTTGTTTAGGGTTTTCTCTTATTGTTCAATAATAAAAAGGCCCTTGAGCCTCATTGTAGTTCAGTTCAGAGGCATGTAGCCGCCACAACTCTTCTCAGAGATAAGCTACCATCGCCCTAGCTAGTGTATTTCCATTTTTGTTTGTAAGCATATTTCAGTATCTTATATTAATGAAATGAAGTATTATTTCCGCTGCATCTCTGTTTTTATGGTTATCTTTGTAATTTGTTGCATTCCTGTTTAAATCCGGATCAGTGGTATCAAAGTGGTCTGCTTTTTCTATGTTTTTCTTTGCATGTCCCCAATGAGGTCGGGATATAAGGAGTTAGGGCTTGAATTGGTCGAACCTTTGCAAGACCAGCCTCGCAAATCCTGATAACCTCCCATGGCAGATGACAAGAAAGACGAGGGGGCCAGAGATCCTATCAAAATCTTGCTCAAAGAAGCCCTCAAGCAGTAAAGGAGCGTGATGATGGACAACTTTGCCTAGATCCTTCAGCAGCTACCCAGATGTGATGCATCGACTTCCAACAACTAGTTTGGAAAAGCCACATCATTTAAGGTACAAGTTAATTTTGAAATCCCCATATTCAAGGGTCAGATAGATGCAGATACCGTAGATAAATGGTTAAATATGCTAGAGGGTTATTTTTTTGTTCATGATTTTTCCAGTTGGGAAAATATTATTTTTGCACTTCTCAAAGTAGCCCCCCACGTCAAGGACTAGTGGGAAACCTACTGTGAGCAGAAGGATGAAAGTATAGGCTCATTAACTTTAGCTGCACCCACTTGGGATTCCTTTCGAGACGCCATCAAGGAGTAGTATTACCCTGTCAAAAGCTAAGAAGACAAATACATAAAGCGGACCATGCTGCGGTAGGGAAGGGACCAAGATGTGATAGAGTTCACAAACATTTTTCATACCCTTCGCACACAGTTGGGTATCAAGGACTTTGAGCTATATCTGGTACTCAAATACCACGGCTGCCTACGTTGGTACATCCAAGAAGAGATGGAGTTCCTAAAAATCTCCTCACTTGGCACGACATACTGATATGCTATCAAAATCGAGCAGAAGTTTAAACAAAAGAAGTGAGACTTTGGATCTGTGAATCCAAAGACCAAAGGACAAAGCCAAGGCGGGGTGACCCAAGACAACTCGTCGAAGCCACAAGAAAAGAACAACACCACAAAGTCGAAGAAGGACATGGGAAAGTGGTGTGAGTTCCACAAGAGCCGCATTCACAACATAAGTGAGTGTCGGACCAAGCAGTCACTGGTGACCGAGTTGAAGGCTTCCAAATCAGATGCATGTTCCGACCCTGAGTCAGAACCCGACAAGAGGAATGGCAAAGGGAAGCAGATCATTGACGCAGAGCCCAGTGCCACTGTAGCCACCGCCAAGATCTAGAAGAATGAGCCTAATGATCCAGAGGAGAGGGAGCGTCTTTTCCACTCACAGATGTGGGTGAAGGGTTCCCCGCTACAATTCATTGTTGACAGTGGGAGCCAAAAGAACCTCATTTCAGCGGAGGTCGTGAAGCGGTTGGGCCTACCGACTACACCACACCTACAACTGTACAGTATCGGGTGGCTTCACCAAGGACAAGATCTTTGTGTTCGCCAGCAGTTCCGCCTACCCTACAACATCAAACCCTTCATAGAAGAGGTATTGTGTGATGTTACACCTCTAGATGTTTGTGATGTATGATTAGGCCAGCCATACTTGTGGAGGCAACATGTTGTGTATGAGTCAAGGCCTTGTGCTGCTATTATTTCTTTTTGTAATTCATTATATAGGATACCGAAGGTAGCCCTACCTACCGCCACCTCTTTGATCACTACTAAGAAGGGCAACAAGCTCATCTCCCAGACTTGGAAATTCATTTTATGTCTAATTGGCTCCCAAAGTAAGGGGAATATCATCGCCACATCCATGACCCCCGTGAAGGGTTCCTCCATGTAGTAGCAACAACAATAGAGGGATGCAATCATGAAAGAACAGAGGAACAACTTCTCCTCACCCACAGGGGTACCACACAAGTTTTAGTTTCGGAACAAAGTCTGGTTGTATTAGCAGAAAGAACGCGTAACCAAAACCCATCAGAAGATCAGACCACTCTAACATGGTCCTTACAACATTACCAAGGATGTGGGAAACAATGCTTTGGAGCACAACATTCCTCCATTCCTTTTCCTGCACCAAGCGTTTAATGTGTACTGCCCTTGACCATGCTTCCCACCACTACTAGACACATCCGAGATTGTAGAACAACTCACTAGGCACCAAGTTCAGCAGATGGAGGAACTCAACGCAATGGGGACCATTGCTTCCTAAGGGGGGAGGAATGATCTAGGTGGATGTTGGTGGCCACCCACCTATCCCACCTAGACCCCCACAACTATCTATTTTAGTTTTTCAGTTTCCTTAATTGTAGCACAATTTACTATTTTTAGCAGTTTTTTAGGTCCTAAACTTCTTAAGCCGTTTTGAGGCCTTAAACGACGTTTTTTTTTTTTTTTTTGGAAATCTACTGTCAATGATTTTTTGTCTAAAATGGTCTTTTCCATCATAGTCCTCAGAGAGATTGTTCCAACGGGCTATCATGCACGTCAAATGGAGATAATATGACCAAGTCACGACCCTGGGAAGTTGGTTGTCCAACTCACCCCTACGGGGCCCATAACGCTTCTTGTTACATCTCCTCGGGTTAGTGTTTTGGTTGTTTAGGGTTTTCTCTTATTGTTAAATAATAGAAAGGCCCTTGAGCCTCATTGTAGTTTAATTCAAAGGCATGTAGCTACCACATCTCTTCTCAGAGATAAGCTACCATCGCCCTACCTGGTGTATTTCCATTTTTGTTTGTAAGCATATTTCAGTATTTTACATTAATGAAATGAAGTATTATTTCCACTGCATCTCTGTGTTTATAGTTATCTTTGTAATTTGTTGTGTTCCTGTTTAAATCTGGATCAACCATTGACTGTTGCAGAGCTTGTTGGGGTTGTTTTTGACCTTGTGGTAGAAGGTGCAAATGCTTGTGAAAAGGGAGGAACATGATGATCATTGCGAAGGAATGTGTCATGCTTTAGCCATATGGAGAACTAGCTAAGTGCTTGGCATGACTCATGGACTGATTAGAGAAGGGCACACACTTGGTTTTCATGAGACTTGGGTGGACTTCTCATGGCCGAGACCAAGAGGCAGTCTTGGTGGAACCTTTAGTGGGGGAGCTATGGTGGAAGGGAACTATGTGACTTGATGATATATGGTTTGGGTGAATACGCACCCTATACCAGATTGCAGACTTAGGTGAAGATGACCGATGTTGTGATGGGTCTAATTAGTTAGAAAATATGGGCAACTTGAGTCATGGGCATCGAGTTGGATAAATGGAGCATGGGAGTCTTATGCAGGTGCACTTCTAGAGATGTCACTTATGGGTATCCAATGAGGAGTGCCAAGGTAGGGATGTTGTGTAGATGGATTTGCTGGTGTGACATGGAGATATTTTACTTATGAGCTGATGGGGATGTTGTGCACTCTTGTACAATAAGGCCATGGACTTGGTTGGATTGTGAGCAGACTATGGAGAATTTCTACTACATGGGGAGCTAAAGAATCTTGCAGAGACCTTTGGAGGCCGGGACATGAATGCTTGCTAGGATGTTGGTTGGAGATGACTCATGGAGCTCATGATGACATGAGGTTGTGACTTTTGGAGACTTCATATTATAGTGGACTCGAAGGATCGAATGCATTGAGGAGCTGAGGTCAGTCACTTTGATGCAGGATGAGGTGTATATGTTTGAGTACATTTATGGGTGTGCTTGAGAGAATGACTTGATGTGGAGGATTGATATGAGACACTTTGGAGTGATGGAGTTGCAGCGATGATGATGACTTGGTGGCAACACTTGGGCATGGGTTGAGTCGAGACTTAACCACTTTTCATACATGGGAGCTGATTGGTCTATGATCATGGGTAGCACATAGATGATGAGACAGGTGTGTACTTGTTTCTTTGGCAGGCTTGAAGGATGGCACATTACAGATATGATGAGGGTTTCTTCATGGAAATGGGTGAGGCACATCGAGAGTTGGTTTGATGAGAGGATCTCTTCATTACGAGGAGATGGATTTTACACATATGTGGATGATGATGTTGGGATAGATGAGACTGATTGACATACAACACATTGACACCAACATCATGGACAACATGTTACAGATGAGATGGGGACTACTTCATGGACTTGGGCATGGCTTACATTTTGATGGAGATGGATTCTTGATCGAGTTGATGTTGTGACAGGATGTTGAGATAAATGACTGATGATGACATGAGGATGTGCATTCTCATGGTTTGAGCGTGACAACTGGATTAACTATCTGACTAGTTTGGGTCATGGGGGATGTTAGTGTACAAATATGTGTTAGCATTATGTTGGAGTATCATGGTAGTAGTTCACACGATGCTGATACATGATGGGGTCGACACGATAAGTTGCAGTGAGCATGTAGCTTGAGTTGGAGGGGTCAACCTTCCATGGTGGAGCAACATGTGGAGATTGCGATGGAGGTGGTTGATGGTCATGGATTGAGGAGAATTTTCGATTTACGGAGACATGAGCCTTTATGGCTTGTGTAATGGCAGAGCAAAGGTAGGCATCATGGACATTTTGGATGTTGGAGCTAGAAAAACTTTCTGATGTCATATGATGGTATTGTCGAGGATGACCATGACTTGAGGTGGGGGAGGATGTAAGGCCCACGAGTCGTTGTTGCGATGCGGAGAGTCGGCGTGGGCGCATGACAGGCGAGCGACGAGCTAGGTGGTTCAACCGGTGAGATCAGAGTGCACCCGCAAGGTGTGATGAGCTGATCAAACGAAGGAAATAAGCCAAGGTGCAACCACACGAAGCCCGATTGCAAAAATGGCTAAGTGTGGACAGTTGGCACATTTATATGGAGGGTGATCCCATGTGTGGGCACCCACACCGTGGGCCGACGTGAAGGAGGGGCAATTCAACCAAATGGTGGGTCGGCTTGGTGAGTCGAAGCCCCAACCGAAGGGTCGAATGACATATAAACTGAACAGAGGAATGGTGGGAGAAGATATAACACAATTCTTCAAGTGTTTATGCGAGCTAGAGGTGCGAGCCAACTTGGAGGTCTATAATAGAGGGCGAAGTGTAGGCAGAGTCTTAGGGACAAATCACGGAGCCAAGGTAAGGTTGATCTCATAAAAGGTGAGTCGTAGGCAGTGAGGACTGCAGGATGGGTTGACGAATAGAGCCATAGGTTGGGCAGCGGGTGAGGCTATAGTTTGGATAGTTAGGCAGGTCAGGTTACTGGGTGGGCACACACGAGGTGTGATGAGCTACCTCAGTGGGTAGACAACCAAACAACGAGTGCACTTGGTAACTCGATGGGTGAGGCAAGTTCGGGTGAGGGTGTTGAGTCAATTGAACAAGCAAACTGTGGAATGGTGGGTTGGCGCAACGAGTCGGGATAACTGCAGACAGTGGTGGCATGGTGAGTTGAGGTGACGACAAGTTGGTGTGTTGGGCAATGTCAACGGCGAGTGGGTGGGCGTGCCTGAGGACATGGCCGTGGGCACGGTGAGATGGTGAACAGGTGGAGTGCCCCGTGTGACGGTGTGACGAGTTGAACAGTTGAGTGTGGAGTTGGGTGGTATGATGCGGACAAGCTGTGTGTGCGCTGAGTGGGCGACATGACCGAGCAGCGCTACATGAAGGCAACCAAATGAGGGGCGCAAGTCAAATGACGGTGAAATGAGAGTTGTATGGTTGTAGCAGAAAATGTAAGAAGGAAACTTGGGGTTTCCCTGCAAAGACTGCAACTTGTATATTTTTATGAAAGATTGTTATTATCATCATGCAGAGCCATATTTCAGGGAGTTTCCCCTCCTGTTAATTATCTGCTATGCACATGTGTAATTGGTAATATTTATAAATATGACTAATTGAATGTTTCTGCTGTGTATATGAATGTTATACTTAAAAAAGTGAAAACTAAACTAAGTATAGAAAGTTAGGCATATTCCACACTTGCCAGTATTGTTAAAAAGAAATGGGTTGTGGTGCCGCACCCCCCTTTGTGTGGTTGAAAGACTACCGCCAGCGTAGGGGCATGACAATCGGGGTCCACATCAGTAGAAGGTAAGACTTTTATAAACATTTTCACCACATGCAAGCCTTCACACCTTATTCACGTTCAAATCCCATGTCTTTTATTAACAGTTTCACCACATGCAAGCCTTTGCACATTATCCACCTTCAAATCCCAGGGCTATTATTTCTTTGTCCTCGAGGTTGTAACATGGTGCATCCTTTAATTATTAATAAGTAATAACTAGCAGAACCACACTTACTAATGTGATTGATATATTCCGATAGGTGTATATAAAGTGCATGTACAACTACATTTACCAATGTGGTTGATATACGCCGATAGACATATATCAACCACATTAATAATTATTAGGTGTATCGTATTAATTAAAAGCTAACCATATATAATGCTTAATAACTATATAAATAATAACAACCCCACGAATATATATATTTCAACTAATAATACAATTAATTATATAACATAATAATAACAATTACTTATTATTAATAATACTTATTTATCTCTCACCATTATGTTAGGGTAATAATACTATATATATATATATAATATAATATAATTATAAGATAGAGATAGATAGATAGAGAGAGAGTTATATAGATAATATTAACAATATATTAAACTATAATATATATACCCTAGGGATTAATTAACCTAAAGGATTATTAATATTATAAAACCAAGAAATTATTATTATTATAAACTCAAGAGATTAGTCAACCTAAGGGATTAATGTTATATACCGTTATGATCAATATTATAAACCTAAGAAATTAATAAACCTAAGAGATTATTAATAAGTATAAACCATGTATATTAAACTCTATACTTTAAGCATGCTATATTATAAATCTAATATTAAAAACCCCATATTATAAACCTTGCTATTAAACCCACTGCTAGAAACCCTAATATTAAACCCAATATTATAAACCCAAATATTAAACCCCAAAGGATTGATATTTAATCAAAGAGAGTGATATTGAACCATAAGCCCAAGAGATTTATATTGAACCCAATGGACTAATATTATAAACCATATGAATAATATTATACCGTAGGAATATGAACCCTTAGATTAATATACCTAAGCGATTGATACTAAAAACCCAAGTGAATAATAAACCCAAGGGATTAGTACTAAAAACACAAGGGATTATAAACCAAAGGGAATAATATTAAACCCAATGGATTAATATTATAAACCTAAAGTATATAAACCCTAAGATAAATACTATAAACCCTAAAATAAACATGGCTCACCATGGTTTACCATTGTTGATTTTCATATTGAGACAACATTTGTCATAGTGCAACATTTGACCATGGTCAACCATGGTAGATTTTCATAGTGAGATAGTCTTTGTCACAATGTGACATTGGACCATGGTTGAACATGATTGACTATGGTTGACGATGGTTAACAATGGTTGAACACGGTTGATTTTCATATTGAGACCATTGTTGATCGTGTATATAAACCTAAGAGATTTATATTAAACCAAAGGATTAATATTATAAACCTTGTGAATAATATTATAACCCAAGCATATGAACCCTTAAATTAATAAACTCAAGGGATTAATATTATGAAACCAATGTAATAATAAAACGAGTTAATACTAAAACCCCAAGGGATTAATATTATAGAGCCAAGATATATAAACCCTATGATAAATATTAAAAACCCTAAATAAAAATGGTTAACAATGGTTTACCATGGTTGACCAAGGTTAAACATTGTTTACCATGGTTTAACATGGTTGATTTTCATATTGAGACAATTCTTTTCAAAATGTGAAATTGGACCATGGTTGACAATGGTTGAGGATAACTCACAATGGTTTTCCATTATTGACAATGTTTTACCATTGTTTACTATGGTTGATTTTCATATTGAGATAATCTTTGTCACAATGTGACGTTGAACCATGATTATAAACCCAAAGGATTTATATTAAACCAAATGAATAATATTACAAACCTCATGAATAATATTATACCCTATGAATATGAACCCTTAGATTAATAAACCCGAGGGATTAATATTCTAAACCCAAGGGAATAATAAACTGAAGGGGTTAATACTAAAACCCTACGAGATTATAAACACAAGGGATTAATATTATAAAACCAAGTTATATAAACCTTAAGATAAATATTATAAACCCTAAAATAAACATGGTCGACCATGGTTTACCATGGTTGATTTTCATATTGAGACCATCTTTGTCACAATGCAACGTTAGACCATGGTTGACCATGGTTGATTTTCATATTGAGACAATCCTTTTCACAATGTGACGTTGGACCATGGTTGACCATGATTGAAAATGGTAGATGAAGGTTGAAAATGGTTTAACATTGCTGACAATGGTTTACTTTCATATTAAGACAATCTTTATCACAATGTGACATTGGAAGACGCTTTACCATGGTTGACCATGATTATAAACCCAAGGATTAATATTATAAACCCTATGAATACTATTATACCCTAGATATATGAAGCCTTAGATTAATGAACCCAAGGAATTGATATTATAAACCCAAGAGAATAATAAACCCAAGGGGTTAATAATAAAACCTCAATGGATTATAACCACAAGGGAATAATATTGAACCCAAGGAATTAATATTATAGAACGAAGGTATATAAACACTAAGATAAATATTAAAACTCAATAATAAACATGGTTGGCCATGCTTTACCATGGTTGATTCTCATATTTGAACAAACATTGTCACAATGTGACATTGGACCATGGTTGACCATGCTTGATTTTCATATTGAATAACATTATAGGCTATGAATATGAAGTCTTAGATTAATATGAACAAGGGATTGATATGAAAGACCCAAATGAATAATAAACCCAAGATATTAGTACTAAAAAACCAAGGAATTATAAACCCAAGAGTTTTATACTAAACCGAAGGATTAATGTTATAAAACCTATGTTTGCCATGATTTATTTCCATATTGAGATAAACATTGTCACAATGCGACTTTGGACCATGGTCTACCATGTTTAACTATGATTTGTTTTCATATTGAGACAATCTTTGTCGTAATGTTCATTAGATCATGGTTGACAATGGTTGAGGATGACTCACAATGATTTTCCATTGTTGGCAATGGTTTACCATTGTTGACCATGGTTGACAATAGTTGACCATGGTTGATTTTCATATTGAGATCATTTGTGTCACAATGTGACGTTGGCCTATGGCAGACCATGATTATAAACTAAAGAGATTTAAATTAAACCCAAGGAATAATATTACAAACCTGATAAATAATATTATTCATTAAGAATATGAACCCTTAGATTAATAAACCTAAAAGATTGATATTATAAACCAAAGGGAATAATAAATTGAAGGGATTAATACCAAAACCCAAGGGATTAATATTATAAACCCAATGTATATAAACCTTAAGATAAATATTATAAACCCTGAAATAAACATGGTTGACCATGGTTTACCATGGTTGATTTTCATATCGAGGCCATCTTTGTCACAATGCGATGTTAGACCATGGTTGATTTTCATATTGAGACAATCTTTGTCGGAATGTGACATTGGACCATGGTTGATGACAATTGACAATGGTTTATCATTTTTGACAATGTTTTATGATTATTGATGATGGGTTATGATGGTTGACAATGGTCGATTTTCATATTGAGACAATCTTTGTGACAATGTGACATTGGACAATGGTTGACCATGATTATAAACCCAATGGAATTATATTAAACCCAAGGATTAATATAATAAAATCTATGAATAATATTATATCCTAGGCATATGAACTCTTAGATTAATAAACCCAAGGGATTGATATCATAAACCCAACATAATAATAAACCCAAGGGGTTAATAATAAAACCCCAATAGATTATAAACCCAAGGGATTAATATTATAAAAATAAGGTATATAAACCCTAAGATAAATATTAAAACACAATAATAAGCATGGTTGGTCATGCTTTACCATGGTTGATTTTAATTTTCAAACAAAATTTGTCACAATGCGACATTGTACCATGATTAACCATGCTTGGTTTTCATATTGAGACAATCTTTGTCACAATGTGACATTGGGCCATGGTTTACAATGATTGACCGTGGTTGACGATGGTTGACAATGGTTTACCACTATTTACCATGGTTGACAATAGTTAACAATGGTTGACCATGCTTGATTTTCATATTGAGACAATCTTTGTCTAGGAATATGAACCCTTAAACTAATAAACCTAAGGGATTGATATTATAAACCCAAGGGATTAATACTAAAACCCAAAGAGATTTTTTTTTTCTCAATTGGTCTACTCCTATATTCATACAAAAAAGTTACACCGAGGCCACTGCCTCGAGAGTTCATGCCATGAAGGTGGCATAGAGCAAACAAATCTTGACATCCTGACTGTGGAATCGGAAAAAAGACTTACATCTGAGAAATTAGTTTCAAGGAACATTGAACATTCCAGAAAGACTCTAAAAAATGACCCATACAGCGATACCAAATTGAGTTAAACACCGCTGTTTCAAGAACCGTTTTTTACATAAACAGACCCCGACCTGTATCATAGACAAAAGCCTAAAACAGGCATGAACACTGTAAGTCGAAAAGGAGGCGAGCTTTGTTTTCGAAGGCAGAACCAAAAAACCAGAGGCGCTGACTCGTTCAATCTTCATCTGAGGTTGAAGGTTGTTCCTCCATAATTCGGCACCGAAATTGACCTGAGTCCATGGAGTCAGAAGAATGGACCGTAGAGCTTGAAGGCTCTCCTCTTGCAGGCTCGCTTGGGCCAACATTGGCTTCAGTGTGCATAGTAGGCATGCCTCCGGTGACATGGCGCAGGGTGGCAATTTGACTTGCCAACCTTTGTTCCGCAGGAACCCCATGTTGAACAGCTCCCGAACCCATGGCATTCTCACATTTTTCAATTGTCATAGAGACGATGAAGGAGGAATTTGCCAGAGAACAAGGAATTCAGAAGCAGGCTGTGGGATGCGCGTGATGCATATAGACTTCGCCTCTGGCTTGCCCCCTTCCCCTGCCCCTGCCACTTCTGGTGGCTAGATAGACCGACGCATCCTCAGAGGGGTCCAAAGTAGTGGAGGAGTGCTGGTGGGTGGCTTGACCACGTGAATCGCCGCGCCTGCTTACCATTCTCAGCCTTTTTCTTGGCACTTTTATGGAATGAGGACTGATAAACAGAGGAGGGAGGGTAGAGAAACGACTGAGGGGTGTGTGCACAGAGAGATCCAAAGACTGAGCCTGAGAAAAGCTGTGAGCGTCAGGAATCAGAGTTGAATGGAGGCCGGAGAAGGTGAAGGCGCATATAGCCCAGTAGAGACAGACCAACAAGGAAGAACTTTCAGCATGCACCAGAGCCGACGGGAAGCAGGTGGACGAGCTATCGCTCGTAGAGTCATTCGGAACAGCAGCTATGCGGACTAAACTGAGCGCCATCACGCCAAGAACCAAAAGCAGGGAAGGCAGTGTTAATGCTGCCATAAATGGGTTTGTACGAGGCTAGCTTACCAGCCCATGACGCTTACGCCTGGCGCAGTTGGGCTGCCACTTGCCCACCTTGCATGCCTCCATCGTACCTCTATGCCTATCAATCACCCGCATCCGGGACTAAAACCCAAAGAGATTATAAACCCAAGGGAATAATATTAAACCAAAGGAATTAATATTATTAACCCAAGCAATTTAACCCCTAAGAAAAATATTATAAACCCTAAAATGAACACGGTTGACTATAGTTTAGCACGGTTGATATTATAAACCTTATGAATAATATTACATCATAGGAGTATGAACCCTCTGATGAACAAAACTAAGAGATTGATATTATAAACCCAAGGGGTTATTACTAAAACCTAAGGGATTATAAACCCAAAAGAATAATATTAAACCCAAAACGTATAAACCCTAAGATAAATATTATGAACCCTAAAATAAACATGGTTTCCCATGGTTTACCGTGGTTGATTTTCATATTGAGACAATATTTTCACAATGCAATGTTGGACCATGGCTGACTATGGTTGATTTTCATTTTGAGACAATCTTAGTCGCAATATGACATTGGATGATGGTTAGCCATGATTGACCATGTTTGACCAAGGTGGACCAAAGTGGTTGCTAAAATAAACATGGTTGACCATGGTTTACCATGGTTGATTTTCATATTGAGATCATCTTTGTTACAATATGACATTAGACCATGGTTGACCATCGTAGATTTTCATATTGAGACAATATTTATGACAATATGACATTGGACCATGGTTGACCATGATTGACAATGGTTGATGATGGTTGGCAATGGTTTATCATTGCTAATAATGATTTACCATTGTTGACGATGGGTTGCGATGGTTGACAATGGTTGATTTTCATATTGAGACAGTCTTTGTCATAATGTGACATTGGATATTAGTTTACCATGGTTGACCATGATTATAAACCCAATGGATTTTTATTAAGCACAAGGATTAATATTATAAACCCTATGAATAATATTATACCCTAGGTATATGAACCCTTAGATTAATAAACCCAAGGGATTGATATTATAAACCCAAGGGGTTAATACTAAAACCCCAAGGAATTATAAACCCAAGGGAATAATATTTAACCCAAGGGATAAATATAATAAACTGAAGGTATATAAACCTTAAGATAAATTTTAAAACCTAGTAAAAACTTGGTTGACCATGCTATACCATGGTTGATTTTCATATTGAAACAAACTTTGTCACAATGCAATGTTAGACCATGGTTGACCATGCTTGATTTTCATATTGAGACAGTCTTTATCACAGTGTGAAATTGGAGACAGTCTTTGTCACAGTGTGAAATTGGACCATGGTTGACCATGATTGGCCATGGTTGATGATGCTCGACAATGATTTACTATTGTTGATTATGGTTGACAACAGTGAACAATAGTTGACCATGGTTGATTTTCATATTGAGACAATCTTTGTCATAATGTGATATTGAAGCTTGATTGACAAAAGTTGGCCATAATTATATACCCAACAAGTCAAGGGAATAATATTAAATTCAAGGTATATAAATCCTAAGATAAATATTATAGACCCTAAAATAAACATAATTGACCATAAAAATCCACATTGATAAAAAAAATAAAAAAAACACACTTATGAAAAGTTTCACCACATACAAACCTCCACACATTATCCACCTTCAAATCCCATGTCTTCTCTTTCTCTTTCTCTGTTCTCTTTCTCTTTCTCGGCTCTCGAGGCTGATGCAACCTTTAATTAAAATTATCTTTTGTGAAAGACCGATGTGGACCCAACCGATATGGTTTAGGGTCCACTAAACTTAGCCCGATTATGGATTTCAGGAATATGTTAATAGCAACAAAATTAAATTAGTCTAGCTAGATAGTCCAAAATTCAATTAGTCTTGATAGGTACCTTACCAAATCATTGGCCTTTGCTAATAACGAACGAGTTCAATTCTCTATAACATTCGCGGTTACCGATTCACCATATGTCAAAGAAAACAAACGAGTTCAATTCTCATTGAATCCATAAGTTCAGGGTCTCATTAGAATCGGCTGGGCAGGTGAGACCCATCTAGGAGCGTTCCCAAGGAAAAAAACAAAAGAAAACAGCGAGGTCAAACTGCTGCCCTTGGATTACGGGATATTCTGGAAAGTATTACAGATATTCTAGGAATTTCCTTTGGTTCGAGGAAATTGTATTTCTTGGGTAAAGGTAATAGTCAATTTTATTTTGATCGTAGATTTGGTTTTATTTTGGTTGTAGATTTGGTTTCCTTAAAAAAAAAGTTAAGGAAAAGGTTATTTTAAATTTTTATCTGATCGTATATTTGGTTTATTTAAAATAGCTACGGAGAAAGTTCAATTTTTTTAATTGTAAATTTTGTTTAACATTTATTGAACGAAGTCATGGTTATGTTTTCTTACATGTCATTTAAATTGTTTTCAATTGTAAATTTGGTTCCATGTTTATCGCGCAAAGAAAAGGTTAGTTTTTTCTACATGTTAGGCTTTTCTCAAAGCTGGTTGGATGTCGAAATCTGCAAAGTCACTGTTAGAGATTATATTTTTGTTAATGACACTTGAATTGTGTTAAGGATATAAATGGTGGTTTTCCTACGATTACGACTATTGGGTGGCTTTCTAAATTCAATATAGATATATTATTTGAGTAGACAAAATGCAAATAACTCAATTGCCGGTAATTCTGATAATTTGATTCAACCTATTTTTCCGTTTCCGAGAAGTATTTCCATGTAATAAGATCACTAAACATGAATTTATCTCTATAAATCATGATCTCGTCGATGTTTTCCAGCCCATGAGAGTAGACTGATATTTGTCAACGCGCAGAGGTGTCAGTGGCACTGAAATCTTGCCAAGTTCACATTGATTCATCTAATAGAGACTTTGTCTTTGGAAAATATGCCTATATATATTCATAGGGAAAACAGAAAACGTATTTTCCAACATACACAACAAAATTTTAGTTTACACTTTTCAGATAGTCTGATTTTAAAAAAGGCAAAAAGGAGAAGAAGAGTAGTGCAGCTAAACCTTTGAATCGAATTTGATCAACATGTTTACATATACATGATAGAAAGATTCGAGTAAAAGTACAATAACAATATAGATTGGCAGAAAGGAAATTTGAAAATAAAAAAATATGATATAATTATATTTAAATTTATTAACTTTTAGTAATTTAAAAAATCTTTCAGTTGTGAAAAATAACATATAGTTTCAAGATTTACCAATATTGTTAATATTTTATTGTAATAAAGTTATTTATTTTATTTTATTGTAATAAAATTATTAAATTTATGGTAATAAGTTTTTATTTTCTATTTAGTTAGAAAATAATTATTCTTTTTCTTATAGATAAATAATTTCAGTTGGAAAAATTGGAGTGAAGAGGGAAGAAAATTTGAGGTAACCTAGAAGATTTGGTACTGGTTGGGAGAGCTCCAATGGAAGATAATCAAGTTGTAAGCTTGTGACCCTAAGAGGAGCTGGTTGGTGTTTAGTGGAAACCCAAAGTAGACATGTGAGTCTGTGATTTCTTTGTTGTATTTGTAAAATCTTGATGTTTTTTCTTTATTGGATTTGTAAAATCTTGATGTTTTTGAGCAGACGTTGTTAGATCACGCTCAAGAAAATAATTTGGAAATGGAAAACTGGTGGGGGAAATTAGACTTAATTGTCATTCTCATTGGTTTGGGGAATGGTCTTTCTCTTTTGTGAATTCCGTGACTTACTAACACATAACTACTTTATATTATTAAATTATATTTCAAAACAAAAGAGGTTGATGTATTAAAATCTTGTTATAAGAGGTTGATTAAACTCATAGAAGAATTGGTAAATTTTGAACTATGTGCAAAGTATTATGTAATTACAGTAACTATGTCGTTGAACCAAACTGTTGAACAAGGATAAGTATTTGACTTGATACTTGTAATATATTGCTTTTGTCTCATGCATGTCAGTAGAATTTTACTGTGATTGTGATTAATGTGTGCATTCAGTGAATGGAAGACTGATTGTAACTTATTATATCAAAAAACGAGTGAAGTGGGTTAGTTTTATGCCCACTGCTTAACAGTAGCCTAGAACAGTCCCGACTTCTAATTGACAGAGAACTGGAATACCTGAGCAAGTCCAGCTCGAGGAAATTCCAGAACCATTATGAAATAATATTAATTTAACAATAATAACATAATTCATTAATTGCTAAATGTAAACTGTAAAAATTATTTAAAACAAGAGTAAATAGTACCTGTGTAACCCACGGTTGTAAGTAACTACAGAAAAACGAAGACTACATGTATATACAACAGCGCAGGTGAAATAATTTAGAAACTGAAATGATGATAACGAGGTATTAATAACAATCTATGTCGAATATGGCAGGTCTAGATTCTCGTAAAGTCTCTTGAGGAGTAAAACTCTAAAAAAAAAATATAAAAAAAATATCAGAAAAACTCTTATTGTAGAAATATCATTAAAGCTTGGGATGGATTTTATAACTAAAACTATTCACATTCGAAACAGTGAACAAATATCTGTGCACAATTTTCATACTATTTAGCCAAGAAGTGAAACAACCAAGAAAATATATAGATAATGAAAATCTTGAGGAGGTAAACCGTATTTTTACAAGTGAACTATAATTTTTCCATAGGAGGAAAACAAAGATTATGTTATACAAAATACATGTCACATAAATATTTTATGGGTCAAAGGCCGCAACCAATTTGTAACAGGAAATTAATGTTAACAGTCAAACCCTCAAGGTAACTCATAAGGGTTTTCGCACCCATTTAACTTAATAACTAAAAACCCATATTTTCTTCAAGTTACAAAATGTCACAAGCCAAACGCTACAAAAAAAACCCCTTATGGGGCTAGCAAGAATAAGATAAGTGTATCCTATTGTTGGGCTAACTCATACACTAGATCGAAATCTATCAAGAATCTGATAGATACAAGGTAAACAATATAGTAAATTTATCATAACCTGTGAACCATGGAAGAGCATAAAATCACAATATCAACGAGCTGAGCAGAAGTATTAAAATCAAACCTGGGTGACAATACTCAACAGAGGAAATTTAGCCCCAATTATTGACAGCAATAAGGTAAAATAAGAAAGAGAACAGTGGTATAAATCCTGAAAGAAATTACCTGTTGATAATATCGAAGAATTCACTATTTTTCCAAGCCTAGTAAACCACCAAATTTCAGGCTTTGTTGAGGGAAACCCATCTAGAAGAAAGAGACAAATAGAAAAAAAAAAACTACGAAGAGAAGTGTTTACCTCATTCGAACACTTGAGCAACACAATATTTGCAAATACCAGAAGGGAGTCCACATCCCATGTCTGCTGAGGAGCACCTTTAAGGTTGTTAAATAAAAAATGTTAAATTTGCATAAATTACGAGGGTCAATAGAGTAAACAATCACAATAAGTCTGGTGGAGGTTTGATTACCATCTCAATTCTGCATTGCAAGCAAACAAGTGTAAACCGTCATGAAAACAATAGTAATGTGGTGCGAGGACTTGCAGAGCCAAACCCTCACTAGCCAGGGTCACAATGGAGATAGAGAGCATGATGCAAGGAAAAGGTAGTTACCTAAACTGCTTGATCTTCACCATAGTCGTAGGTCAAGAACACTAGTTTGACAACCGTAGATCTCAACATAATTATGGAATCGAGAGGGTCCGATCCACATTTAATCAAAACCTAAGGTTTAATGTGTAATAAATAGTATCAACACATATGTATCAGAGTTGAGAAATTAGTTGTGTGCATAATGACAAAAATGCAATGTTTTGTATTAAATGAAATGAAACCCATTGGTCAACTCTATGAAAGAGAGGGCTCTGCAGAACACGATACATTGTTTATGTACATTACACAATATATAGTAATCACAGATTTAGAGAAGTTAGAACCATAACCTAAAAAATAGAAACTAATTCCTATTCTGAGGTCTTGTGAACCAACTCACTATTCTAAGATATTCTCCATTATCTCTAACACTCCCACTTAATGGAGAAGGGGTTCACAAATATGCCTAGCATCTCCCTAAACATTTGAAACTTAATCCTGCCAAGAGGCTTAGTGAAAATGTCTGCAACATTATCACATGTATTACAATATACCAAATGGATTTCTTTGGATTGCACTTTCTCCTTGACGAAGTGGAATTTTGTATCAATATGTTTAGTGTTTTTGTGAAAAACCAGATTATTAGCAAGTTTGATTGAAATTTGTTTGTTGCATCTGATTGTTGTTGTGCCTATATGTTCTTCCCCGACATACTGGAGAAGTCTCCACAACCAAACTGCCTCACATGTTGCTGCACACATGGTTTGATCCTCTGCTTCTGGTAAGGACAAGGAAACTGTGTTCTGTTTCTTGCTGCTCCATGTGATCACCCTCGATCCAATGCTGAATGTATAACTTATTATGGATCTACGATCATGTACATTTCCAACCCAATCTAAATCTGCAAATCCTGTCAATCTAACATCAAAAGAGTCAGTGTAAATAATACCATATTCTGCAGTACCTTGTAGATACCTCAAAACACTTTTCGCTGCATTCCAATGGCTTTCAAGTGGCTTGGACATATATTGGCTTAGCACACTGACTGCATCAGCCAAATCTGGTCTAGTGGTGGTTAGGTATATTAGACTCCCAACCAGATGTCTGTAAAGTGTTGCATCTGCTTCCTTTGAGCCATCTTCACCCTTCAGTTTGATGTTTTGTTGGAATGGTACTATTGCAGGCTTACACTGATCCATCCTAAATCTCTCTAACAGGCCTTTGACATACTTTCCTTGGGAAATTTTTTTTTTTCCTGAATCTCTCGAGATTTCAAGACCCAAACAGTATCTTAATTCACCAAGGTGTTTCATTTCAAATACTTGTGACATCTGTTGCTTGATTTCTTTGATCAGATATGTAGCATCACTTGTAATGATAAAATCATCTACATATAGAGAAATAATCACCATGCGCCCTTGTTCATCTTGCATGGTGTAAAGATTAGGGTCCTTTTTGCTTTTGTTGTAGCCAAATTGTAGAAAAAATGAATCAATCTTTTCATACCAAGACCTAGGTGCTTGCTTTAGTCCGTAAAGTGATTTCTTTAACCTACAGACTAAATGTTCTTTCCCTTTCTGGACAAACCCTTCAGGTTTCTCTAAATAAACCTCTTCTTTCAATTCTCCATTTAAAAATGTAGACTTTACATCTAGTTTGTGAATCATCCAATGTTTCTTAGTAGCTAAAGTAATCAATATTCTGATGGTGTTAAGTTTAGCTATAGGGGCAAAAAAAATTTCATAGTCAATGCCTTCTTTTTGTGAATACCCATTTTCTACCAATCTAGCTTTTAATTTATCTGTAGTTCCATCTACATTAATCTTTGGTTTATACAACCATTTACAACCTATGGTTTGTTTTCCTCTAGGAAGTTCAACCAGTTCCCAAGTGTTGTTTCTGATTATAGATTCATATTCTTGTTCCATAGCTGTTTTCCATTTGCTACATTCATTTGCTTCCTTATACCTAAAAGGTTCAACAATATTCATCATACTAGTTATAAAAGAATTTTCCCTATATCTTGTAGGCAATTGATCTTTCCTACCTGATCTCCTAAGCGGTGGGGTAGCCTCAAACTTTGTTTGATCATCATTCTCTTTTTCTTCCCATTGTTGTTGTTGCTGTTGTATCTATTGTTGTTGCTATTGTTGTTCATCTTCTGCCTTTGTCTGCTATTGATCCTGATTATTTCCTGTTTCTTCACTTTCTTCTTCCACCAAGTACGAAATATCTCATTCCTCATTGTGCTTATTAGATTCTCCACGATCCTACTCATGGAATATGACATCTCTACTAACAAAACTTTTGTGAGTAGGGGGATTAAATAATCTATAAGCTTTATATTGTGAACAATGCCCTATAAAGGTACATCTGATGGCTTTTGAATCTAGTTTTCTTCTATCTTCCTTTGGAATATGGGCAAATGATTTAGACCCAAATACTCTTAAATGTTTTACTGTAGGCTTAAATCCATATAGTGCTTCATAAGGATTTTTAAACTTAAGACTCTTTGTAGGACTCCTATTTTTCAAATAAACTACAATATTCAATGCTTCAGCTCAAAAGCCATTCGACAGATGCTTACCTTTCAACGTGCTTCTAGCGCATTCCACCAATGTTCTATTATTTCTTTCTATTACTCCATTCTGCTGAGGAGTATGGGGTACTGTGAATTGTTGCAATATTCCATGGTCTTTACAATACTTGATAAGCTCATCCTTCCTGTATTCTCCCCCTTGTTTAGAGCAGAGAATTTTTATCTACTTCCTTGTTTGCCTTTCAATCATATTTTTGAAATGCTTAAAGTATTCAAATGTGTGAATCTTCTTACTCAAGAAATATACCGAAGAAAACTTTGTATAGTCATCATAAACACTAGAATATATAGTGCACCTCATAATGATTTTGTTTGAATGGGTCCACACAGGTCCGTATGCACTAATTCAAGTATATCCCTCTATTTCTTTTCTACTCGAACAAGGAATTCTTCTCAATGTATTTTTCCTAATGTAAAGACATCACAATCATTATGCACTTGTTTCAACATAGGAAGGTCTCTTACCATTTCCTTTTTTTGAAGTAACAGCAAAACATTGTAGTTGATATGACCAAATCTTTGATGACACAACTCTTCTGTAGTCAAACTCACTGCTGTTAAAGCTCGAACTGGTGTTGGTCTTACATCCAATTTGTACATACATCCTATTCGAATTCCTGTAGCAATTGTATTCATGCCATCTAGCAGATCCTTAATATAATAGTTAGATTTAAAAAATTCAACTTTAAGGTCTTGATCTGTAATCCTGGATACAGAAATCAAGTTCTTTGTTATACCAGGCACATACATAACATTATAAATTTGTCTTACATTACCATTAGGTAAAATGACAGAAATTTTCCCACATTCTTTGATCTGATGACTTCTATCATCACTTAGGTAGATTTGTGCTCCATCGTTGATTTCTTTAAAATCTTCAAACCATTGCTTGTTCCTTATCATATGTGTTGATGCTCCCAAATCTACATACCAAATGTCTTATCAACATTCTCATCATGATATGTCATGAACAATCTGAAATTTCGCTCATGGTTATCATTCGCGAGATGACCTACATGTCTTTTCTACTTTTTCTATTCTTCATGATATTTCTTCTTCCTGCACTCTCTAGATATATGACCCAGATTAACATAATAAAAACACTTAATTAAAGAGTTTTTTCTATTTGGATTCATACCTTGGGTCATATTTGGTCTTTTCTGTGAGCTTCCTCCATTTTGCTATTGCAGATTTCCTTTTCCTTTGTAGAAGTTCTTTTTTTCCATTAATGCAAGATCAACACTCTGGGGCTTTAGAGTCAATCTTCTTTCTTCTTCTTGCATTAGTATTCCTGTCACTTCTTCAAACTTTGGGATTTTCTCTCTCGCATTTATCCCAGTGACGAACATTCGGTAATCATCAGTCACACCATTCATGGTAATTGTTACAAGATCTTTATCGTCAATTGTATGACCAATGTATGCCAATTTGTTGTTCAGGTCTTTGATCCTTGCTATGAAGGAAACATTTGTTTCATTCTCCTCCATCTTCAGGGATAAGATCTTGCTCTCCAAAAATAGCAGATGATTTGTATTCCTGATCTCATACAGATCCTTCAAAATTCCCCAAATACTGCTTGCTGATTTACATTCTTTGATATGTAGTATGATGCAGTCTTTCACTGACATCTTCAACATCGTCCTTGCTTTACCCTTACTCTTTTCGCAATCTGGTACTATTGTAGATCCAACTGTTGGCTTCTATTCATGCCCATTTGCAATCGTCCAAGCACTTTGCACTTCTAATAGAGTCTGCATCTTGAATTTCCAATTCGCATAATTGGAGCCATCAAGCTTGTTATGCTCATTCAAGCATGCTTCAAACATTTGATTATTCATCTTGGCAATTAAAACAAATTTGACGAGTAAAAAAAATGTTGTATGTACCCCAGCTCTGTGTCAAAGACAGAGATTGCTGATCTCCAATGTTGTTTTCAACAACCACCTTCTGGCCTTCTTCTCGGCAGGCCTCGCCCTTCACGTAGCCTTCTCTTTGGCAGCCACTGCCAAAATGCAGTGCCTCTTCTTGTTGTGATGTTGTTTGTTGTTTCCTGACCTCGTAGCCTTCTCTCGTCTTCTCACCACAGTCGTCGCACTTATCCACCGCGAAGTTATGACGATTGTTGTAGATGTACACGTGATAGCTGCGATGATCTCATTGCAGATGTACACTTGATAGCTGCGACGATCCAGAAAATGAAAACGCATAGAAGTGTTACAGTATGATCGTCGCAATTGTACCTCAAAGACTTGAGATGATTTCGCAATAGGTGCGACTGTCAAGTTCCTCACTCAACGAACAGGTTTTCTGAGCCTTGTCGCTCTGATACCATGATAAAAATGCAATGTTTTGTATTAAATGAAATGAAACCCACTGGTCAGCTCTACGAAAGAGAGTCTGAACCAAGAGAGTTTGGCTCTGTAGAACGCTCTACATTATTCATGTACATTACACAATATATAGTAATCACAAATTTAGGGAAGTTAGAACCGTAACCTAAAAAATAGAAACTAATTCCTATCGTGAGGTCTTATGAACCAACTCACTATTCTAAGATATTCTCCATTATCTCTAACACATAAAGCATATATGTAAATATTTTTTACTAATATAAGCACACAAGATTAATATTAAATTCTAAGATTAACATTAATATTACAAACTTTAATATAAATATTATAAACTGTAGTATTATAAATTTAGGATTAATAGTAAACTCAATATTATATACATTAATATTAAATCTCAATTTTGAAATGAAATGCCGTAGTGTAATGTTGAATAAATGTAATTTAATGTAACAATGTGACAATGATTGTCACATTGCCACAATGCTTGTCATTGTGTGACGTTGGATAGATTTTCATAGCATTCCAACGTCACAATATTAAACCCTACTACTAAACTAAATATTATAAATGCTAACATTATAAAACCCAATATTTTAAACCTAATATTATAACCTCAATATAAGACCTTAATAATTTAAATCTAATATTATAAACCTTAATATTAAACCCCAAATTTATAATGCCACAATGTGAAATTGAATAAACTACAATGTTATGTAACATTGCAACAATGATGGTTAGATTTATTGTTACATTGAGAAAACGTTTGTCATAATGTGACTTTAGATAGATTTATGTACCATTCCAATGACAAAATATTAAAACCTAATATTAAAACAAATATTATAAGCCGTAAGATTATAAAAGTCATTATTATAAATCATAATATTAAAGTGATCAACCTTAAGACTATAAACCCTAATATTAATATATAAAACTCTAAGATTAATATATTAATGTTCTAAAACCTAATATAGAAAGTATGAGACTAATATTAAATCCTAAAATTATAAACCCTAATATTAATATTATAAATCTTAATATTAAAATCAATAATAGTTGACGATGGTTGGCCTAGGATGCTTGTGGTTGAACATGATTGTCCTAGGATGCTTGTGGTTGAATATGATTGTCCATAGTTGACAAAGGTCAACCATGCTGAATAGAGTGAACTACAGTTGACAATGGTTAACCATGGTGACCATAGTTAACTATGGTTGAAAATGGTTGACCATGGTGACCATAGTTAACTATGGGCAATCATATTTAACCATGGTGATCATAGTTCATGATGGTTAAACTATTGTTGGCAATATGTGACTATTGTTAAACATCGTTGATTATGTTTTCACTATGATTAATGATAGTTTGACTATGGTTGAACTTGGTTGGCTATCATTTTCCATGTTGACTTTATTTTAGTATCTCATCATGTTGACTATTGTTATATTTGTTAAACATAGCTACTATATTTATCTAATGTGGTTAACTATGTGGTTCAACATGGTAGTCATGTTGATTATTATTGACTATGATGCCCATATTGACTATAATTGTAAATAATCAACATGTGTTAAGATATAAATTATTTATACTTAAGATATTGTAATGTGTAAATTAATATATTATTAATACAACATTAATGTTATATTAGACTCTTCACAATTTTATTTAAATGTTATATATGTCCTAATATTTATTAATGCTTATAATTAAAATAATAATCATAATAAAACATATTCAATAAAGTTATTCTCTTAAGTAAATATTGTGTTAATAAATTAAGTTTATTAATATAACGCTAATTAAGTGTTTATCATTTAATTAAATACTGTCAAATTCATTAAATTATTATAGTAATTTATTAATCGCAATTAATACTATGAAAATGTTAATGGTGTTATACTTAATTAATATAAATTATTAACAATTAGACTAATTTTATGAACTCTATTAATTTTATTACATTTATATAGTTAAAATACTACAATAATTATAAACTTTAAATGGTATAATAAATTTAATTTAACATATGTTAATTTAAATTATGTATATATTTATGCTTAGATAATAGTAAATGTTATTATGAAGTTATAGTATGTTTTTTTTACACATAGAGAAAATCTCGGCAGATCAAACCCTAAAGGAATCAAATACTATCAAGGCCTAACCCCAAAGGGGTCGAGGAAAATTAACCCTATGAACTCTTGATTAACGAAACACTTAATAACAAAAACTCCACTAGTTAAACTAATCCTTAAGACTTAATTTAATATTATGTTAATAAAAAATTAAATTTATATTTATAATTTATTGTTGAATTTTTAAATTTAGATTAATTCATATTCTTTGATTTACTCATAGTATAAAACTATTTTAAATTAAATTAAATATATTAATACAAAATATATAGATAATTAAACCTAAAATTAAAAATAAATTTAACATATCAGATATTAAATCCCACATTAAATCGCACATCACAAATTGTCTTATAATACTGAAGTGATTTCCCACCAATTTTCATAGATCTATTATTTGTCGAAAAAAAAACCAAATTACTCTTGATGCACCTTTTTTAATTGAAGCGTGCACAACCTAGTGATTTTTCCAAAACAGTACTAGTGATAAGAAAATTCATAGATACTGCCACCTTTGGTGTTTAATATTTAAATTACAGAGACACCTTTGGGTTTAAAATTTGAAAATCACATTAATATAAATATATGGAAGGAAAATGTGTTTATATATACATAAAAGAAAAATTGTGTAATTTCTTTTTGGGAGATAATGCAATATTTATAAAAAATTTGTTTGTATGATAAAATATGTGTATATAATATATATGAAAAATTGTGTAATTTTTTTTCCGGGAGAATGCAATATTCATAAAATGTTGTTGGAGATGTTTAATGTTTATTGGAGATGTTTATTCGATCTAAATATTGCAATGTTTTAATATTCATAATGTTATAACATTTTTGGATATAACTCAATATTTATAAAAATATTTGTGGGAGATTGTTATCGCAAAGAATCAATAGAAAGTTTAAAATTTAGATTTCAGTGCACGGGATTTCATAAATGTTTTTCCATATTCTAGAAAGGTTAAAATATGATGCATAAAAATTGTATATCAAATGCTACGAATGAACTGGTTGTTTGTGAAGAGAAACCTGAAAGCCTAGAGCTAATAACTAAATATATTCAATAAAAAAATAATGCATTAAGTTGTAATTACCTAAATTGTGTGTGCCCATCCATGTGGGGAAAATGGTCCGGATAGTTCTAAATATATTTTTTAATTAAACATATAATAAGAAAACCTAATTTTTAATTTCCATTTTTAAATTCATTGTAAAACATAAATTTTGATGTATAATTTTCTAATGTTAAATATAATTTTGAAGCTTGCTGCAATAAACTACAATTATGAAATTAACCTATGTTGCATTTGATCTGGGATTTGACGTCAATTCGATATATCAGATAAAATAAACTCTCATGAGCACGAGTCTCATTCAACATTGTAGATCCATGTAAGTTGATGTAAATTGAATCCCTCAGTATAGACGCTAATAAAAATCATTCGATATAGAACAGTTTGATTAAAAAAAATATAATAAGAAGAGAGGCAGGTTAAACCTAAACCAAACTACACGAGGAAATAAATTAATAATATGACGGGGAAGAGAAACCTGAACCTGGAGTAGATTTCAATCGATGAAATATGGCACCTTCAACAATTACCAAGCCTTCTGGTTATTAAGGCTGTTGGGTATTTTTGCAATGGGAAAATACCAAAACCAAACAAACAAACAAACACCACAGAGTCAATGCTTTGTTTCATTTCTTCCAGGACCTTTACACAGGGAAGCTATTAAAAACAAATATACTCATAACAGTCCATTACACAACCATAAAAACATTCCTATTGCTTAAAATATATGCCTGATACACATTCATCCTCTTTGCTGAGAGGGATTTACCAAAAACAACATTCAACCAAAACTCTGTTTTCACCTGAGAATTTACTGAGCTGGGTTTACTGCTGTGCAACACTTCAGAGAAACTGGTTTATTTATGCACTGATGTGCAACACTTCAAGTCTCTTCAGCTCCCACGCGCTTTCATTTTTTTTACAATGGTCAACTCATATTACAACCCACGAGCATTTTTCATTTTGGCTCGTTGTATATTATTAACCCTAAAACAAAAGCGTATATGAAAGCATAAAACCAATGTGCACTTAATTATTTTACATGCCGTAGATAATAAAAAAACTTAAATGCTTTACCCACTTTCTACGACCATGGTTTAAATTCATTTTAATTCTTTTGCAGGTCAACCAAACTTAGTTTTTACTCCACGCAATCCTTGATTTGATGCGGGCCCGTATGCAGCTTCATGCGATCGACGGCGGAGAGCGAAGAACCCCATCGGACGGCTGACAAGAATATCGGGAGGCCTTTTGCTGCAGGACTTTAGCACCCGATAAATTTCGTCGGCTGACGTCAGGCGAGAGACACGTGCTGCCACCATATCGTATCAGAGTCGATCACCGGGATATTCCTTCGCCGGAAAGCTGGTGCGAAAAGTTTCTGGCGGCCGGAAAAACTCACGATCACTGCGCTCATTGAGTTGGCATCCATCGCTGCCCATGTCCGCCTGTAACCTGCAACCTGCAGTTGGAATTATCATTCCAACACTCCCCTTTAATTTCAACTGCTGGGCATTCAATCTTACCCGAACACTTCCTCACATAGAGGGATTCACCAACTGCTTATGATGCAGTTCCACAAACAACAAAATAGTCTT
>APFE031452617.1:0-51272 GCA_000404065.3 Pinus taeda
CCCCCGGTTCCCCTGCTACTGCTAGTTGTAATTCCTTGGGCTCTGTTTCTGGTGGTCATCAATCGGTTTCAAAAGGCAATTCCTCTGCCTCTGCAAATTGTAATGCCTCCACCTCCCCTGGTTCCCCTGGTAATGGAAACGCTTCGCCTTCCGCTTCTTCTAGTGCTTCGGGTACGGGCTCTGGTTCTGGTGGCGGTCAGGGCAACTAGACTGCTATTATCTGGATACGGTTCTTTTCTTGGTCAGGGTCAATAATAAATGTTTCTGCGATGTAATAATCGGGCGCCATACTGTTTTGTGTTTGCAGTAATGGTACACTGTTTTTAATATTATACTTGCATGTCTTTCCAGCTTTTCTTTCTCTGAATTCTAAATAGTTATTTACGGCTTCCCGTCATCGTCGCTGCCTTTTATTTCATAATATGGTAATTGTTTCTAAAAGGTCTAAATAAGTTTCCTTAAATACAAACACAGAGAAGATTGGTATACTTTATGGATTGGCTATAATTCGCTTAAAACCAACGATTTATATAGTATATAAACCTGTATAGTATAACAATCCATATGATCTATACATTACACTTTAAATAATTTTAAATACACATTTATATAGATCGTTGTATGAAGTACAGTTTTCATTCATTTTCCTTCATTATATTATAAGGCTGAAACGGTTTCCGTTATAAATTAGGGCAACTAGACTGCCGTTATCTGGATCTGGTTCTGGTGTTGGTCACGGTTAATAAGAAATGTTTCTGCAATGGAATAATCGGGTGTCGTACTGTTATGTTTTTAATATTATACTTATCTGTTCAGTTTTTCTTTCTTGAAGTCTTAAAATACCTATTTATCTATTTATTTCATATTTCAATTTGTAATTGTTTCTAGATGGTTTAAACAAGCTTCCTTGTAAAAGCACACAGAATGGCTAATATAGTTTATGGATTGGTTGTAATCGCTAGTTAACGGTATAAATATGTGTTACTCTCTAAAAACAAATTTAAATAGACTTTTATATAGATCGTTGTATGAAGTTTAATCTTCATTAATTTCACTTGTTTATATTATAAGGTTTAAATGGTTTCTGATATATATTTTTTGGGGTGCTACTTATATGGGTTCAGAGTATATAATTCTGAGATGTTTTATGTATGAATATTTAGTCCTCCCTGAGGAATCCACTTGTAATCAATAAGAATTTGTTAAATCTAGGTTGATTTCCAATTAATTAATTTATTGTCAAAAAATTATTCGTTGAAAGATTTATTTCACTAGTTAAGCTTATATTATCACGAAAAAAAATTAACTCCACACATCATTCATATAATTATATTATGAGAATATTTAATATGAACACTAATGTGGGTTTAAGTAAGTTTAATTATATTATAAATTTTTTTCTAGTATTCAAGAGGATTCCAATAGTCCAATATATCACTTACAATGAGGGGAATTGAACAAGTGAAATCTCAAATATGGAAATTTGAATCACAAACACCCATTTGAACTATGTCGAAAGACACAATTTTCATTTTAATTTTCATTAATTTGAAAGATAATTATTCTATTTTAATTTACATTAAACTTTTTTTTTCAAGTTTTGCAGGACTATATCTTCATAATATCCAACAGATCACCCAATCCAAGGGGAATTAAACCAATAACTTGACATGAAGGAGTACCTTAACAAGAACGCAGTAATCCATCAACCCAAAAAAGCAAGTGAACATTACAATTAATTTTATTTAATTTTAAATATGATTTTATTTTTTTAGTCATAACAACAAGTTTAACATAATAATTTTTTTTTATATATATTATTGTTAATACATTTTTTCAATAGTTATTTCATACTTGATAAAAAAATTAATAAAATAATATTAATAAATATAAATTTTCGAAAGTTAATCTTATTTGTTCGAAGTGCCTTTGGGATTAATGTAACTTAATCTAGGATTTGAAATTTTCATTTCCACCCATTTTATTATTTATTTTTTCAAACCATTAAAATTGTGTATTAATTTTTAAATTTAAACCTCTAAATTAAATATACAAAATATTTTTGTTAAATTTTTTTTTATTAAGAATTAATATCTATAAATGAACTAAATGAAGGAATTGCAGCTCACAGGTGTGTACGGCACGTGGGAGACTGTACTCAAACAAAGAGGAGACTCTCTCACGTTCACTCTACATTACATCAAATGAATATTACAATATTAAATACATCACTGAAAAATAGGTAACCTCCTAAACTCTAGGAAGTAATCCCAAAATAAGGAGATACGTTACAACCATATAACCATTTCTCCATTATTTCTAACTCCCCCCCTTAATGGAGGAAGGTTTATTCTCCACACCTAACATCCCTCTAAATAACTCAAACTTTACTCGACCTAGAGGCTTAGTAAAAATATCAGCTAAATTATCACAAGTGTTACAATACTCCACACATATTTCTTTTCACTGTATCTTTTCTCGAACAAAATGAAACTGAGTGTCAATATGTTTAGTATTTTTATGAAAAACTGGATTGTATGCAAGCTTTATTGTGCTCTGGTTGTCACTTTTGATGCTGGTTGCTTCTTTCTGACTTTCGCCTACATCGCTAAGCAATCTCCTCAACCAGATGGCTTCACATGTTGCTGCACACAATGCCTGGTACTCAGCTTCACATGATGATAATGCTACAGTACTTTTATTTTTGCTACTCCACAAGATAACCCCGGATCCAATACTAAATGCATATCCTGTGATGGATCTACGATCATCCAGGTTGCCTGCCTAATCTGAATCTGAATAACCTGCTAAAGTAACATCAGAAATGTCAGTGTATGAAAGACCATAATTAAAAGTACCACTAGGGTACCTCAACACACATTTTGCTCCATTCCAGTGACTGTCAAGTGGTCTGGACATAAGCTGGCTCAACACAGTGACTGTCAAGTGGTCTGGACATAAGCTGGCTCAACACACTAACAGAGTATGCCAGATCAGGCCTAGTTGTCGTGAGATAGATCAGACTTCCGACTAGCTGTCTATACAAAGTAGCATCCACCTGTTTTGTGTCATCGTCACTGCTATGGTGTTGTTGTTGTTTTACACTGTTCCATTCTGAATCTTTCCAACAGTGTTCTGGCATACTTTCCTTCAGTTAGAAAAGTTTGACTAGAATCTTTCCACACCTCCAAACCTAGGCAATAATGAAGATCTCCAAGGTATTTCATTTCAAATACCTGTTACATTTTCTGTTTGATTTCTTTGATCAAATTATCTGCATTCCTTGTTATTATCATGTCATCCACATAAAAAGAAATCTAAATGATTTGCCTTTGTTTATTTATCTTGGTATATAAGTTTGGATCATTGAGGCTCCTATGAAAACCATGCTCAATAAAAAATGAATCAATTTTGTCATACCATGACCTGGGGGCTTGTTTCAAACCATAAAGTGCCTTATACAGTTTACACGGTAAATGCTCCTGCCCCTTTTTCACAAAACCAAGAGGTTGTACTAAATATATTTCTTCCTTTAATTCTCCATTCAGAAATGCAGATTTAACATCTAACTGGTGTAGCTTCCATTTATGTTTTGTTGCTAAATAGATTAGCATTCTAATTGTATTAAGTTTAGCTACAGGGGCAAAGGTGTCATCGAAATCAATTCCTTCTTGTTGTGAATATCCCTTTGCTACCAGTCTAGATTTGTATTTTTCTACACTCCCATCTACATTTATCTTAGGTTTATAAAGCCACTTACAACCTATAGGGGTTTTTCCTTCTGGAAACTCAACTAAGTCCCAAGTATGATTTCTATATATTGATTCCATTTCCTCATGCATTGCATCCCTCCATTCATCTGATTTACTTGCTTCTTCATAGTTTGAAGGTTCTACAATGTTTAAAATTTTGGACATTAAAGCATCGCCTTTCAATCTTTTAGGTAGTCTAGTCTTCCTACCTGATCTTCTAGGTAGAGGACTTACCTCAACTCTATCTGTTTCAGTACTTTCCGGGCCTGCATCATCACTTATTACACTGTCTGCTGCTACTTCTTCCTGTTTCTGCTCCTGCACCTGTTCTTCTTCTTCTTCACTGTTTAGTTCTATCAGGAATGGAATGTGGTTGTCATTGTTAGAGTCTTCCTTTCCATCTTCTGTCTGTTCATGAAAAATGACATCTCTGCTTACAAACGCTTTATGAGTCACATGATTATATAACTTGTATGCCTTATACTCTATGCCATATCCTACAAATATACATTTCAAGGCTTTGGGTTCTAGCTTTTTCCTATCTGCTTTCGGTATATGAGCAAAAGCTTTAGATCCAAATATTCTTAAATGGCCGACTGCTGGCTTGAGTCCAAACAGTGCTTCAAAGGGGGTTTTGAAGCCAAGATATTTGGTATGACTCCTATTCTTTAAATAAACAACAGTATTAATGGCTTCTGCCCAAAGACCATTTGATATACCTTTACCTTGAAGCATACTTCTGGTGCACTCCACAAGGGTCCTGTTCTTGCATTCTGCTACTCCATTCTGCTGTGGAGTGTGTGGCACTATGAATTGCTGTATAATCCCATTCTGCTTGCAGAAGTTCATGAACTCACCTAACCTGTATTCTCCCCCTTGATCCGAGTGGAGAATCTTTATCTTCTTTCTTATTTGGTTCTCTATCATCGATTTGAATTCTTTAAAATATCGGAAAGATTGACTCTTTTTGCTTAAAAAATATACCCAAGATAACCTAGTGCAGTCATCTGTAAACAGTAGAAAGTAGTATGCACCTCCTAAAGACCGAGCCTGCATAGGTCCACAAATATCAGTATGCACTAGTTCTAGGATGTCTCTTTCTTTTCTGTTAACATGAAAAGGGAATTCATCTCTATGCTTCTTCCCTAATGCACATCCATCACATTCCAGTTTGATATTATGTAAAGCAGGAAGTCCATCGACCATACCTTTCTTCTGAAGTAAGATGAGGTCTTGTAAATTGAGATGTCCAAATATCTGATGCCAGAGATTTTCAGTTGTTGATGTTGCTGCAACCATCGCTTGTCATGGCATGCTCCTTGCATCTAGTCTGTACAAATTCCCCACGCGTACTCTTGTTTCAACTGTCTCCAATTGGCTATCCTGAATGACATATCCATTCTTGAAGAATTGCACCTGCATGTCCTCGTATGTTATCATAGAGACAGAGATCAAATTCTTTTTAATTCTTGGAACATATAAAACATTTTTGAGATGTTTGATGTCGCCACTAGGTAGCTTCACAGGAATATCCCCACAACCTTTGATATCATACCCACTGTCATTTCCTAAGTAAATTTTTGATCCACATGCAGACTCTATAAGAAACTCAAAGCAATCTTTCTTACCGGTCACATGCGAGGATGGACCCGAATCGACATACCATATATTATCCTCATCTCCTTTTGATGCTGAAAGTGCATAGTCGACTGTGAATAATTGAAGATCATGGATGTGGTCATCCTCTTCTCCAGTAAAACACCCCTGATGTTTCCTCTATTTGCCTTTTCTTTCATCTGCCTGCCTCTTATAGCATTCTTTAATCTGGTGGCCAGGCTTCCCACAGTAAAAACATCTCTTAACATAATTATCAGTCATACCTCTGAATGGTCTCTTTTGAAAAGAGTTGGCCCCTTTCTGCTACTACTATTGCGGTTGTTGATGCTGATGTTGGTGCTGGTGCTGCTTTCCTCTTTACTATCGCCTCTTCGCCATCAGAGCTAAGTCATTGCTCTGAGTTTTCAGATTCTGTCTTCGTTCCTCCTCCTGGAGCAGAATCCCTGTCAGGTCATCAAACGAGGGGGCTTTCTCTCTCACTGACAACCCTGAGATGAATGTCTGATATTCATCAGTCATTCTGTTTAATGTGAGTGTGACCAGATCTGAGTCTGATACCTTCTCTCCAATGGCTCCCAATTTGTCTTTCAGATCCTTGACTCTGGCCATGAATCCACCAACTGATTCATTCGCATCCATCTTTAATGCAAACAATTTTCCCTTGAGTGCCAGAACACGATTTTTGTTCTGTGTCTTGTACAAATTCTTGATTGTGGTCCATATATCCCCATCCGACTTGCAATCTCTGATATGGGGGATAATTTTGTCTTTGACAGAAATCTTCAATATGACTTTCGCTTTTGTTTCTCTCTTATCCCAGTCCTGTTCTTGGGCTGGTGTTCCAGTTCTCTGCTCATTTCCCAAGACGATCAACCATGCATTTGCACTCTCCAGCAAAGTTTTCATTTTGAACTTCCAGTTAGAGAAGTTCGTTCCATCGAGCTTGCCAGACTCGTGGAGGTATGATTCTATGGTGTTGTTTATTTTCGTCCAGCTGAACACTTCAATCAGCCACCATCGGGCAAGTTCAATATGCTACCACTAAACAGATCAGAAACATCATTGTGCCACCACCGGGCAAGTACGATCTGCTTCCACTGAAGAAATCAGGGACTTCACTGTGCCACCACCGGGCAAAGCTGATCTGCTACCATCGAACAGATCAACAAGCAAGCTCCAACACGCCACCACTGGGCAATGGCAATCTCCTTCCACTGAACAGATCAAGGAGCTGCACTGTGCCACCATCGGTCAAAACACCGATCTGCTTCCACCGAGCAGATCATAGAGCTCTAATTCACCACCACTAGGCAGGTCCGATCACGGAACCCCAATTCGCCATCACCGGGCATATCCGATCTGCTACCTCCGAGCTGATCAAGGATCCTCAATTCCCCGCCACCAAGCAAACCAAATATGCTGCCACCGAGCAGAATCTCCACGTGCCTCCACCGGGCAACTCCGATCTACAACAAAAATTGCAGATTTCCAGAGAGAAAGAGGTTGGCTCTATGGCACTCTGAATATCTAAAAATCCGCGCCAATTGCAAAAAAGAAAAATTCACGATGTCCACGGAAATTAGCGCGCTTAACAACCACGGATCCACGCCAATTTTAGTTATAATTTTCCTGTCGTGCTTTTCAGCCCCAAACCAGTGCCAATGGCGCGCTTTTTCTTTAAAAAGTAGTGCCAATTGCTCAACCTTTTCTCTAGCTCAGAGATGATCATTCATCTGAGACCCTTCACTCCAGGTGTTACTGCAGTTCCACCTGATCACACAGACACATTTACATGTACTCTTACCACTACAGAAATGTAACTAATGATACATCCCTAAAACAAATTGAGGCTATCTCTATCCTAAGCTCTCATACGAAGATAAAAATCACACTTTGAATTAAATGAAGGAATTGCAACTCACAAGTGTGTACGACACCTGGAAATTGCACTCAAACAAAGAGGAGACTCTCTCTCACGTTCAATCTACATTACATCAAATGAATATTACAATATTAAATACATCACTGAAAAATAGGTAGTTGTAAACAACCTCCTAAACTCTAGAAACTAATCCTAAACTAAGGAGATACGTTACAACCATATAACCATTTCTCCATTATTTCTAACTTGAACTATGTGGAAAGACACAATTTTCATTTTAATTTTCATTAATTTGAAAGACAATTATTTTATTTTAATTTACATTAAACTTTTTTTTTCAAGTTTTGCAGGACTATATCTTCATAATATCCAACAGATCACCCAATCCAATGGGAATTAAACCAATAACTTGACATGAACCAGTACCTTAACAGGACACACAATAATCATCAACCAAAAAACAAGTGAACAGTTTACATTAATTTTATTTAATTTATATTGATTTTTAAATTTTTAACATAATAATTTTTTATATATATATTATTGTTAATACATTTTTTCCATAGTTTTTTTTTCATACTTAATAAAATATAAATAATTTAATTAATATAAATTTTTAGAAACTAATTTATTTGTCCCGAAGTGCATTAGGGAAATAATGTACTTTACTGGGATTTGGATAAATTCATTTCCACGTCGTTTTATTAATTTATTTTTTCAACCCATTAAATTCTCTCTTTTTTAATTGCCTCTAATTAAAATATATAATATTTTTTTTTGTTTAAAATTTTTTTTTATTAAGAATTAAATATTTATAAACTTTCCTGAATAAAAAACTAATCCCTCAATCTTTATCTCTAATAAATATGAATAGTATATCTATGATAATACATTGGTTGATGTTAATTCTTTACTTAAAAATAATTACATTGTTTTATGTATTATATATTTTCCGCACTGTTATATTAACGTTCGAAATAGTAATCTTAATTTTATGGAAACTAAAATTTATTAACAATATTTATTTATATATTATCAAATAATTCTAATTATTTATATTATGTTTAAATTGCTAATTGTTTTGATGATTTTTAGTTTTACAATATTTTAATTTTTAGTTTTGTATATTATGCGCAAATGACTAATTAGTTTAATATTTTTGTTTTCCAATTTTTAATAATTAAACATAATGATCGGTAATTAAAAATAAAAAGTCCATTAAAAGATTAAGTCAATTTACAAGTTAAATTTATAATACTTTCACCTTTATACACTTATTAGTTCCTGTTGGGACTATTAGCAATCAATCGAGCTGCCCGAGCATTAGTTCATAGTTTGACCGTTTTATTTTCAGTGTTTTGGCATTTTAACCTAAGTTTAATGCTCGGAATTATGATTCAACAAACTTTTAACCAAATTTTTTGTTCACGTTGTTCGATGCAAAGTAAGGTTGATATGCCAACATTTTAAACACAACTTAGTTTGTTCTAAGTTTTTGGTACTGTTCTGCATGTCCTGCATGCAAGACAGCTTTTTGCATATGGTTGAAGTCTACCAGATATTTGGATATCGTTGAAGTATGCAGGGTTGTCCAGGGTGGTCTAGAAATGGTTTCTCTCGAGTAAGTTTGAGGATACCCAGAAGAAGATTTCCCCTGCAGAGGTGCAAAATGGTGCTGACATGGAAGGTTAGCTCTGGAACTTGTGTTAAGGTTTTGTATTCAAACACTTTCCTTCACTGTGAGTTCAACACTAGAGGTTTCCATTTAGTCGCTACACCACGGTGAGTTTTCCTATTCCGAAATTCGTTCAACCCTTTAGTTCTTCCATGTTTATTGCTTGGACATTTAACGGAATTGAAGTCAGTGACCACAGGTCCATCAACTGCACAGAGTGTCGACCAGCTAGTTTGAGGAGCAGAGGAGAAGAGAGTGTCGAGCAGTAGGATCTTTGAAGGGAGGAGCTTCAGGTTTACAACTTGTAAGTTCCATTTTACAATGACTTAATATTATTTTCCACGATTACATCAACAGCAGTTCCACGATTACAGTTGTTTTTGTTCATGGGATTTCTTTGGTTTGGCTTCGGCTAGTTCCCAAATCTGACGACTCGGCCCACAGTTGTTTCTTCCACAGTCCCAGAAGAAGGAAGAGATGTGAAGGAGGTACTCCATTGCTATCTTTTGGCGACGAAGGGAGATTATTTTAATTTCGAATGCAACAGGCTAGTGATTCGACCATGGAGCTCTATCTCCATCTCAATCAATTCTGCGACGGGAATGCTCCAGGCAAGAGATTCTCTACCATTTAATTTGAAAAATTATAAGGTTTACAACTTGCATATGCTCCAGGCACTTTTATTGAATTTTTATTACCATTTTGACATATACATTTTGCGCTTTTATTGAATTTTTATTACCATTTCGATATATGCATTTTTCTCTGTTAGTTGTTAATTCTTTCAGAAGCCTATTCTTATAGGCATTTCAATCTATGCTTTTTTAAAGGTCTCCGAAATTTGTGTAACCTCTATAATTTTGTAGTTTCTTCACCATTAAGGGCCATAAAATTTTCATTGAAGTCCCCTGAATGTTAGAAAATGTGGTGGCAGCAATTCGATAAGTTGAGTCAATGTGCCTTCTGTTTCGAAAATCTATCGCTTTTAGGTGTCTGATGACCTTTTGCGTCTACGGAAGTGAAGTATGTTTTGTGTGCATGGCCAAGACTTTGTACACCATTTTCCTTGTGAGTCGTTCTTCTGCGTCTATAGAAGTGAAGTGTGCTTTGTGTGTATGGCCAAGACACTGTAGACTGCTTTCCTCGTGAGTTGATATCATGATCTCCGCATCCGATCAGATTAGCTTGGATTTTGTTTCAGTCGTTTTGTTGCCAGGATTATAAATATTAATCACACACGCAACCACTGTTACAGGCCGTGTTAGGAATAAGAACAATGCATCCAAGATGAGAGTTAGATTCCTCATGAAACAATATTAATCACGATTCCTCACAAAACAATATTAATCATGCACACAACGGCTGTTACAGGCCTAGTTTAGGAATAAGAACAATGCACCAAGATGAGAGTTAGATTCCTCACGGAACTTGCAACAAGGCATCTGCCAAGGCCAGGCTTATTCCTTTTTTAAGGTATGTCAGGTCAAAGTCTTTATTGTTCTTGACTTGCCACATAAAAATAGCCGTAGTTTGTTAGGAAAATAATGCAAATTTTGGTAATGCTGAAATTTTTGGAAATATAGGTTACAAGGTTTTGATGGTGTTAATCTAGTTCCACTATACAAAAAAACACATTCTAGCCGCAAGAGTTCTTAATTCCAATGATTCTCTTCCTTTCTCGTTTGTGAAAGCCATATAACCAACTTTGATACTACTTTTCCTTGTGGAAGTTTTTGAGAAAAGAAGCATATTTTGTTTAAGATATTAAAAAAGAAAGAAAGAAAGAAAATATTTTAATATTTATAAAGCTAAAAATAGTCTATAGAATAGATTGTTTTTTATTTGATTGATGTATTTGGTCTTGTGAAACTTCACAATAAACAATTCCACTTTTTTCAATTTTGTGCATAGATTCATCTTGAATACGGATCTAACTTAAACTGAGAGGATCTAATTTCTAATTTCTTCACGTGAATTTTTTTTATAAACCTACATTATTTAAATATTTTGTATAATTATTTAACGAACTAATAACATTACATATCATACTAAGCTATAATATCATTTCCCCTCCATATATTAAATGTAAACTCTATTAAAGAAGTTAAACATTTTGAATTAAATTTAATAAACTTTTAAGGACTTTTTATCAAATTTTCTAAAATATGAAGTATAATATTACTTTAGAACAAAATCATAATAGTAAAGATCAAAAAAACCTTTACCTTCCTGAAATTTTCAAATGCATTTTTCATTATTAACCTTTTAAAAAATAAAAAATACTAAAAACATAAATATAAATTGAAATTTAATCTCTTTTATAAATGAAATATAAAAAGAATTATTTTATATTAATTTCCATCTAATCAGCGTATCATATATTATGTTTATTTGTTTTTTGATAAGTTGAATTGGTGCAATCAACTCCATATTTAATTTTCCAATATTGTTATTAATTTTCTCAAACCAGTTATTTCATAAAATATTAAATTTATGGAACTTGTCACTACATGTTGAAGCGATAGAATTCAGGCTGTCACTACAGGTTGAAGCCATAGAATTCAGGCGAAGTTTATTTCTCAGGCTTATTAATGCAGTCATATTATATAGGTTTATCTTTAAATTTATTCCTGTTTAAATTTAATAATCAGATGTATACAACTTGAGTATACGACTGCATTAATATGGTCGATATTTTTAGTCATCTTTATAGAATGTGCCAAATCCCCATCAGTCATATTTCTCTGACAATATATCTGAGATAATGCAGTTGTATTTTGTTTCCTCCGATGACTAAAATTATACAGTTTTTTTCGTGCTGAAAAATAAATCCAGTGACAACATTTCTCTCTTTGGCATCACATAATGCATCACTGTAAACAAAACTTTCTTTCTGTGCCTAGGCTCCGTCATTTCTGGTTCAGATCTGTGGTTGTTAAGGACGGGATTTGGTGTGTGCCACGATTACAGGGGAATTATAGCTGGGCAAAATTCCAGGCTCCCAAATCTTAAGAGATCATGTTGTGATTGTCTGATACCTGTACCAATTATGCCCTCAAATTGTTTTCACAATGACAAACAATATTATTTTTGAGAAACTCCTTTTCATTCAGATTAGGTTTTTGCCATGAATATTAGTAATCTGTCAACATTTAGATTAGGTTTTTGCCATGCTTCATAGTCCACGAAGAGTTTGAGGCCAAGCATGAGAAAATGTTCATATTCAGAAACTCCTTTTCATTCGGATTAGTTTTTTGCCATAAATATTAGTAATGTGTTAACATTCAGATTAGGTTTTTTCCATGAAGATTCTGACAACATTCAAATTAGTTTTTTGTCATTTTTAGAATTCACTATCTTGAATGTTGTTAGTTTTTGCCATAAATATTAGTAATTTGTTAACATTCAGATTAGGTTTTTGCCATGACGATTCTGACAACATTCAGATTAGTTTTTTGTCATCTTTAGAATTCACTATGTTGAATGTTGTAACCAAACCAAAAAGTTAATGTGAGTAAACTAATGCTAAAGAGTCAATTTATAAAATAACAAGAATCAAGTGTTTTCTAAAGTAAATTGGCTCTTCACCATGGCATCAGGGACCAAACCAAAAAGTTAGTGATCGATTGAAATTTCAAAAATTATCCTTGCATCTTGCCTTTGATACATAGAGGAACCTGAGGTTTTCTCAAGAGAGAGGTTACACTAGCTCTAAAGGAACCTGAGGTTTTCTAGGTTCAAGATTTTTGTTTTCAGGATATATGATTCTCAATATTGTTAATTTCTGGTATGTTTTTCTTAATTTCACACAACAGGTTAATTCTCTGTTAATGTTAATGTATGCGCTCATCAAGTTTTTGTTATTTTGTTTCCTTTGTAATTTGCAAATTAAAGCATACGAACAGTTCCTATATTGTTTTGTTTGGTCAATCGTCAAAAATTAAAAGAAAGCATGTTAGATAACTCACATCTCACATATTTTCTCGAAGCTTCTCAAATTCATGTTGTTCTATTGCTTATTTTTTAGTGCTCATAACTCATGACAATCCAAGTAATGTTATAAAGGCAATATACAACATTGGGCAACATGTTCAACTAGTAAAATATAGATTTCAATAGACAATCTATTGTTATTTTATTTCACAAATGCAATCAACAATAATGTTAACTTTCAGAAATATTCTTAAAGTTATGGTGCATTTTTTCATTTTGTCTTTCCATTGCTTTCTTTTGTTAACTTGCAGAAATATTCTTAAAGTTATGTTGCATTTTTTCATTATGTCTTTCCACTGTTTCCATTTCCAATTCCTTTATTATTTATAAATATGACTTGTTGCTAGAAATTTGATATTTGTTTGGCAACATAATGCAAGTGCCTATTTTTTTAATATATATATGTTTTGTTAGAAACAATCATGTTCAGTTTTTGCTAATTTGATCAATATTTTTTGCAAAGTTGTAGAAGACAATTGTAGAAGGCAAGTCTAGTAAAAAATTGCAAATGATGGAAGAAATAATAGATGTTGACAGTTACAAATTCATATTACAATGCATTTTTCCTAAAGCATGTGGGCCAGTCTCTTGACTGGCCCCATAGCTATTTTGTTACTATGTAATATTTGCATCCACTATGAAATGATTTACGGATGAGAGTACCTGTCTGCATTGAGCGACTTATATGAATTACTTATTTGTGGTTCAGTCCATTTATTCATTGATCTCTGCCTCCCATCCTCTCCAGACTTGGGACAATTTCCGCCAGGCCAACTTTTCCAAGTTCTGCAATTCCCTGCAGACCCTGCAGGGACTACCGACACGGCAGTGGCTCCTTGTTTTTAAGATAAATGATAATTGAAAAGTGATTTTGTATCAAATCAAAAGTCTATAATTTTCCTTCAAAATGTTTCTTTTAATAAGAGTAGCTACACAAATATTAAAAATAAATAAATAATAGTATTTTATAGTTATTTTGAATTATACTTTTAATGAGTAAATGGAAAACCTTTTTTTCCACTAAATTAACTATAATAAAAATAAATACCAATAATAAATTAAATAATACCAGATTATAATAAAATAAATATCATAAAAAAATATTATAGATTAATTTTAATTTTAAAAATAATTATTAATTATTTTTTTAATAAATATATTATTTTTCTATACAATAACGAAACATATCATAATTTAATTACCAAATAAAATCAATGATATTGATAGTCATTACTGTATACTAATACGAATTGATTCTTCTACGTATCATAATTCAATTACCAAATGAAATCAATAATATTGATAGTCATTACTATCTACTAATACAAATTGATTCACTTCCTCAGAGGCAGACTTACGCTCACAGAGGACTCTCAAGAAAGAAACCTACGAAGAGCTAGTTACTATTATCTGAGGCAGACATGCGCCGAGAGGTCTCAGTAAGGAAACCCACAAACAGGTTTTTAATGTCCTCAAACGCAGGCTTATTCTAATAGAGAGCACAAATCAGGAAGCTGTGGTGCCCACCGTGCGGATGAAGTTTATTCTTTTTTTAATTTTAATTTCTCGGGTTGAGAAACTAAATTTACGATCTGATTTTTAGCACGCTATCCTTTTCAAAAGTGCCCAACTGATTCCTTGTTCCAGGGGATCTAAATTCAGATAAAGCAATAAAAGTTGGTTTGCTTTATATTTAGATTATTAGTAAAGATGGTCATAAATTTTAGATAAATGGTGATGGCATTTCTTAAAATACTTTTGATGTAAAATTATTAATTCAATTTTTTATCTCGATCAAAATAATATATTAAACATCAATAAAAAATATTTCTTACTCAATTTTAAAAATAAATTATTAAAAAAAATATAAAAATTATATTTAGAACTAATGCCATTGTGGAGAATTTATGGTTATTGAATTTTAATGGGCCATAATGTTTATAGTGCCTTGACCCATTTTATTAAATATAGATAGACATTTTATTATACTTTTCAAATATCTCTTTGACTATTTTTTTTCTTCTGTGAATAATTTCTAAAGTATGTAAGGCCCTTGTTTCAAGTCTTCTTTAGACAATTATAATTTTATTTATAGAAATTATAAAGTTATATTTTCGCATGCTTAATGAATTAAAAAAAATAGATATATTTTTATAGTTTCATTGATACATGGACATAAAGAAAAATAATATGATCAAAATTACTAAAGACATCATAAAGAGTATTTAGCAGTCCCATTACCGCTTCATAAAAGGGGTTATAATATTGATAATTGTCTAAACTGTTTTTTCTTCCATCATCCAGTGTGGTGGCATGCTTATTATACTTTCAACCTTCATCAGCTCATCACCTTCACTGTTCTCTTCTTGTTTCTCAACTCTTTTTCTCTCCGCATCCAATGTGGTCCCATGCGTTATTATACTTTCAACGTTAATTAGATCATAACATTCAATTTTCTTTTATTTTACACATACACACATGCTAAACTATAAGATGGGTGAAAAACAGTCTCAAACTTTTGATCTTTTCTAATAAAAAAATTTAGAGGCATAATTTGACATGTGAGGATCATATCCCTTTTCATTTTCTAATAAGAGTATTTTCTTTTGTGCTATTAAATTTGTATAATTATCTGATATTTCTCACAATCTTATTCTAAAGTTAACAAAATGATTAAGAATAATATCTCTCCCTATCTACACATAATAGAATTTCAGATACTCCATTTAAAAAATCCTTGGGAAATATTTTACTAATTGATTTTATAGCCACATCCCTTATTGGGCTATTTTCTATATCCAATGAAAAATGACTTAGTAGACTATTCCCGACTTCAAGATTAATGGAGGAATGAATTTTTCTTTACAGCTTGAAAGGTTACTAGAGAAACATATTTCGCACACCACTATCAAGGGAAATGCCTTAGAATCAATTGTTTTTGGGTTCACTATATAATTCCTCAAACTTACTCCAATAGAATCCCATAGTAATATATTTATCAATCTTATTAGAGCATCTACTTCCAGCTACACCTATTTTGAATAATCACTATCCATGATCAAATTCCCATTTTTCCTCTTCATCTTGTTTTTAAAGAGTGATTTTTTAAAGTCCCTCCCAATTAAAATTTTTTAATCTATCCCAATTTAATGTTTTTTTTTTTATCAATAACCACAATATAGATGGATATTTTTTAAATTACATTTTAGGTTCCAAATATAGTGCCACCACCGTTAGAGTTATGCTCTTCTCTACTTTGTTGACGATGTTTTCTTCATTATGTTTTGGGAAACAACTTAATATGATAATTTCTTTAGTTACACACATTATACAAGGAATGCATTTTTCTTCAAAAATTGAAAGGTTCTTACAAAACCATTTCCTATGCCTCTATTCATGCACAAACCTTGATTTTTTTTACTCCTAATCCAATTCATCGAGCTTAATTCAATAGAATCCCCTTTCTCGACATTTTTCAACCTTGTTCGTGTACTCACATATGAAAAAGCATATTTTAAATAGTTGAATCCATGATCAAATGACTATTTCTCTCCTCATTGACTTTGCAAAGAGCACATCTCCTACGCCCTTCACAATTGTTCTTATATAATTTGTAATAAAATTTTCATCACTAAAAGTCACATGTATATATTTTCTTCACAAAGGAATTTCATCTTCAAGAAATAGCTACACCACAATTGAAGCCATTTTATTTTCTCCTCTATACTTAAAAGAATCCTACTCATGTAAACACTAGGAGCAAAAGACTACTCAGATTTATTTTCCTATTGTTGTAGGATTTGAACATGAATAATTTTTAATATGATATATAATGATTCTATAGCTTTTCATCATTGCTTATGATTCCTAGTTTGTTTAACACAAATATCAAAGTTATAAGTGGACATAAAATGTGGGAAACGATGCAAAATGCTTTGCCTCATAGTGATTAAATAATTTAAGGTTGTAATAGGTTCTCTCCTCCAAACCCACTTCATGTCTCATCCCCAATTCAAACTAGATTCCACTAAACCAACTTACACGATAGGACACTGCCTATAAAAGGAAAATCCTTAACAATTATCTTCCATTTCACTAAAATATTATGTTTAGATTCGTCAGCACCCATTGTCCACTCTTCAAATGTGGCTTGGAAAATATGTTTTTAAATGAACACTTCACAAAATTGTTCACCTATAACAACCCTCCAAACACTCTTAGTTTCAAAATATTTTGAGAAAAGAAAAATTTTCTTGGACGACATTCATAAAAAAACTTTGATACTACTAGTTTCCTCAATCAAACAAATGGAATCACTTTTCCTTGACTTGATCATCATCAAAACTATAAACTTATCCTTACAATATTTTCAAGAATCCATTTTGAAATACATAACATAGACATCTAGTATACAAGAATTTCTTTGAGAAAATATTTAACTAAAATAAGTCCTCATTTCTATAACAAGCTTTTGTAACTCCAACATATTGGGTGTTGTTCTAGTTTATCTCCAAGCTAATTCCAATCATGTTTCATATAGTTATTTAGATTCTTATATAACTCTTAAATATTTTATTCCATTTTTGATATCCACCGTCAGAAAGAGAAAGAGTTTGAGAAAAAACTAACATCCTGATTGCATCACAATACAAATAAGAAATATCAAACATCTTGGTTAGGTACTGTTTATTACAATCAAAAGATAAGAATATATTAGTAAAACAATAAAAATACTTTTCTCCCACCATGGGATGCCATCAGGGTCAGCAAGGCAGGTGTTGCAAAGGTTCAAATAGCTCGAGCCCTAACGCTTTATACCTAGACCTCTTTAGGGACATGGACAGAAAGATAAAGAAAGAGAAAACTTCTCTAATACCATTGATCCAAATTTATAAACGAACAAAATGAAAGACATATATAAATAGAAACATAAAGATTCAATGAAAATATAACTTCAATTCATTAATAACAACTAACGAAAATTATTTACATGTTCAATGGGAATAAACTACATCATTCAATGGTAGCTTATGTCTAATAAAATATTTGCCAACTAAATGCCTTCTAAAATGTGCTACAATGAGGCTCAAAGTCCTATTTATTAATGAGAAACAATTGATAATCCTAAACATCCAAAAACCTAACGCTTGGAGATTAAGCGCCAAAAGTCTATGGGCCTTGTTGGGGTAAATTGGTACATCAACTTCCAAGGGTCCTAACTCTGCCATATGATATTTGTTTGATGTGTGTGATACCTTGTTAGAAATATATATATGAGGACTACAACGTTTAACTACAAATATCAACTAAAGGCTCATGTTTTCCTATTTTTGAAAAAAAACATTATTTAAGGCCTCCAAATAGCTCTAGAAGTTCACGGCCTGAAAAACTACCAAAAATGTTAAATGCTGCTACAATTGAGGAAAGTGAAAGAAACAATGGTGGGGGTCAAAGTGGAATAGGTGGGCGGCCACCAATATCCACTTTTATCATCGGATAATGTGAAATCAAACTTATACTGAAACCACTTGAGTTGCTCCTAACATACAAATATTATGATATCAATTATTAGACTAATATAAAATAATCCAAACAAATAAAGATATTCACCTTCACACCATGCACAAGAGAAATGAGAGTAAACTTTATTTTAGAAGATTTATCTAGAAATGATTCTTCTAACCAATCCACAATACTATATTGATAAACAAAATTATTGGCTTTGAAACTTGGAAACCTTTCCAAGATGAGTATTCATTTAATAAAACAAATCCATGAAGAGAATATTACATTATCTAGTTCAGGGATCTTATCAAAAGATAATGAGCTCTTGATATAACGATTAGTGACAGTTGAAGTGGCTATTCCCTTAGCAATCATATAAAATTTCAAGGGTTGGAGAATCAAATTCATTGGCAAGTTAAAATCAACAGAAGTATAAGCACTTCCATCACTCAATGTATCAATTAGATAATTTATAACTATATGGCAATTGGGAATGTTATGGATTTTATTAGATGATTTTATTTCACCAAGATGATTATTCAAAACCCAAGATTCCTCACTGGCCATATGGAATTTGATGAATCAACGGGAATCATTTCATGGATATCCTAAATTATGGAATTATATTCTTCTCATGCAGGGGATTGGAAACCAAATGAAATATGGGAACTATTTTATATTCTTTTCTTCTTCCAAATATAAGACATTGCCATCTTATACCTGATTACAATCTAGCTCAAAAAAATTTATCTAGAGAATTTAAAATGATTGTTAGTGCAACATATTATCAAACAAGTGAGGATACAATGAGTAGTGAGTTGAAGATGAAAGATGATGAAAATAGTATCATGAAAAAAACTCAATTCCATTCCAATATGATTTCAAATCTATATTTTCCATATTCATATTTTCTTATGTCAACACATCAATGTTCATGTTACATTCTTTGGAACCCTTGAAACACTCAGCGTCAACCAACATGATGTCTTACGCATATTAAGGAGGTAAAGTGTTAATTTTAGGAAACAATTGTATGTTCTATGCTTTAGAGAAATTTTACTTCGACTTCTTTACCAGGCCATTATTAATATTTACATTAGCAATGACATCAACATGATAGTAAACTGGAAATAGAACATAAACATAAACAATAGAAGACAAGCCAAGAAAAGAAGACACAATATGTGGCACCAGCCAGTGACAAACACCAATGTGGGAAAACCCTTCATTAAATCCTCTTTTAGTCTCCAACAATTCACTAGAGAGAGATAGTACAATTTACAAATCTGATAATTTATAACAGCAACAAAAGAGCCCCAACCAGAAAAGTCAATTTTTGTCAACATGAAATAGTTGACCCTTAGAAAATCGGTCAACTTCAGTCAACTCCTCCTTGAAAACGAAAAGATAAAACAACCCTCAAAACAGTCAAATTCAACCCAATCAAAGTCTCGTCAAACAACCCACCTGTGGTCAACCCTAGTTATAGTCAACGCTGGTCAATAGTGAATGTTTAGCCTTGATTTATGTGCCAAGAAATGAAACCTACCCAAATAGTGATAGCGCTCACACAAACATAGTCAAAGTAGGTTAATGCATGCTATTCAATGCTAGGTCAAACTATGTAGAAATTCGGTCTCTTGAAATTTCACTCTCCTCGAATTTTTGTCTCCTGAAATTTATCTCTCCTGAAATTTCGGCCTCCTAAAATTCTGCTCTCTTGAAATTTTGGCCTCTTGAAATTTCACTCTACTGAAATTTTTGACTTTTGGAGAGAGAAAGGCCCAGAAATCCATACCTAATCAAAGAGGAGAGAGAGATAGAAGTGTGAATATGAGTGTCCAAAATGAGGCTAAGTCAACTTCTATTTATATGTAATGTTGAGAATGAATAGACATGACTGTTGGGATTTTGAGCCTACATAACTTTGTTGGCTCACTTTGATAATTTGACCATAATCAAAATAAACTCATAACTTCATTTTTACATGTCAGAATCGGATGATATTTAGATCAATCCTACACCTCTCAGAGAGAGGAATCTAGGAAAGATATTAGCTATAATAAATAAGATGGCCCATGTCAAGTTTGGCCCTAGTTTCCAATTTTAACACTCCCTCTAAACTAGGGAGAACTCCATCTACTAATTCATCATGCAATTTGTACTATCTCTTCCATCAATGCATTACTCTGCACTACTCTCTTGAACTATGAAGAAGAATAAGTGATCAATAATATATCATACCATTTTCTACTAACCCAAAGATAGTTCCAAATAAAAGAGAGGGTCTCATAGCAGTCTTACTAGCTTGAAGTCGGTTCCAATCAAAAGAGAGTGTCTCATACCACTCTTACTATCTTTAAGTCAGTTCCCATTAATCCCAGATCAATATCAGTCATCCTAGCATAAGGAGTATGGTAGTACACGATGTATCCATTTGTAGTACTATCGTCCCTATAGTAATTTCCCTACTCATTGACAAGATGAGAGGTACTTCCCATGAGTCCCAGACTTCATGGGTAGGATGGCTAAAAAAGAGAATGATAAGCCACTCATTCAGCCTACATGTCACTAAGGGGTATCATAGGGTAAGGTTGAACCACTCACCTTGTACATAAAAAACCACTAAGGGAAGCCTAAACCAATCATCCTATGGTTTTTCATCGCTCCAAGAACTACCCAACGTCCCCAGAGCTCCCAGAGCTTAGTGTCAATCTCATACATGATCCTCATAAGAGGCTCTCTCCATGACTCGAAGTCGTTCTTGGAAGGAAAAGAACTTGACCTTTCCCAGGGGCTTTGTCAAAATATCGATGACTTGCTCATCAGTGCCAATGGATATGATATCACAGTGGTATCCATCACATGTACAAAGAGCTCACTGAAGAGCTTCCTCAACCAAACAACTTCACAGGAGGCCATACTAGTAGTTATGAATTTAGCCTCGGCGGTGCTCAGGGAAACTGATTTCTTCTTCCTCCTTATCGAAGATATCAAAGCAGAACCCAAAGAAAATAAGCATCCACAAGTTGTCTTGAGATCCACCACACTACCATCCTAATCAGCATCAGAATAACCATGCAACCTCACATCTCTGACAGTGTATCTTAGTCCATGAGTGATTGTGCCCTGAAGATATCTCAAAAGATTCTTGGCACCAATCCAATGTATATGATGAGGGTCATCAATATATTGGATCAATGTGTTAACTACAAAACATATGTTCAGATGAAATTTCACCAAAAACATCAGTGCTCCTATGAGTTGACGATACTCAGAAGCACTTCCTAATTCAGGTCCAGTCACACTACCACCTAACTTCTTGGAGTTAAGTTCCATCGGCGTAGTCACATGCTTGTACTCCACCATCCAAAATATTTCCAATATCTTCACAACATATTTTCCTTGAGAGAGGAAAATTTCACCTCACTTTTGCTATACCTCCAACCCTAGGAAATAATGTATCAGTACTAGTTCCTTCATCTCAAATTCAAAATCCAACTCCCTCTTATATTTGTGGATGAGAGGGTCTGCACTTCCATCAACTAGGAAGGTGACAAACAATTTTTCTTGGGGTCTATGGACCACATCCTAGACATCATTCTTAATAATTGACTCATATTCTTCATTCATAAGATCCTTCCATACTTGATGCTTCACGTCTCCTTGGAATGATGAAGGCTCATTTTGAATAATAATGCTCATGGCGGTCGAATATCCTCTATACTTGGTCAACTTCTTCCCTTCACGGCAAGTCCCCCTTGGTTCACTGTGTTTCTCAGGATCTATGAGAGTCTCCCTCATCCATGAGGGTCTCCTTTTGGAGGAGGAGGGCTCATGAGGAGGAGGGTCAATAGGATCCATGGGTTCATCAACATTAGGCATCATTTCATCATCTTTTGCACCCTCATTTCTGGTGTCAGCTTCTTTATCCTTCCTTAGGGTAGGAAGGTTTTTGATCTTCGTAAGGGCCATATCTTCATTGAAGGTGACATCATAACTTATCTTAACTTTCTTTTGACCAACCACATAAATTTTGTATCCCATAGAATTCTCACTATAGCGCACAAAGATTCCTTTCATCCCATATGCACCAAATTTGCTTCTTTTCTCTTTTGGCACATGAAAATATACAGGACTTCCAAAAAATCTAAAATGAGAGGCAAAAGGTTTCTTACCGTTAAATATTTCTTTGGGAGTCTCAGAGTCAAATTCTTGTTGAGGGCATGGATTTTGAACATACATGATACTATTTGCAGCGTCAATGCATAGGAACTTTGGAAGGCCTCGATCATGAAGCATGGTGTTTATTGCTTCTGCAATAAAGGGATTCTCCCTTTCATCCAAACCATTCTGCTGAAGAGTCTATGGAATTGTAGTCTCCCTCTTAATGCCAATTTCTTTACAGTAAGCTTGGAATCCATAGGATTCACACTTAGTCCCATTATCAATCCTCAATATCTTGATTTTCTTCTCATATTGGGTTTTGATCAATGTTTTGAAGTGTCAGAACTAGGTGAACACTTCATCCTTCTGCTTCAAGAAGTAGATCGATTTCTTCGGAGAATAATCATTCGTAAAGGTGAGATAATATAACTATCCTCCCAAAGAATTTACGAGCATCATAACAGATATGTCGAAGTGGATCAATTGCAATATATCCATGGTCTTGATATTGCTTGAAGGGAATGGTACCCTTGTAATTTATCCTTTGGAACATCCCAGACATACACCTTTATGCTCTACTTTAAACTCAAGAATACCTATCACCATTTGTCTCAAATAAGATAGCGCCTTATAATAAAGATGAACAAACCTTCAGTTCCATATGTTATATTATAGAGATGTGTCACAAGACATGTCTCCCAATGGAATTCCTCAAAATTGATAAAAAGTTTCAACCCTAAACCCAAGTGTAAAATTGTCTTTAAAATTTATTTTCCAAACACGCACCTCTCCATCAATGAATGCCACCTTGAATCCTTTATCATCCATGGATGAAATGGCCATGAGGTTCTTCTTGAGATCAAGCACATATAGTACTTCTTGCAAATTAATAGTGTTACCTTGATTCAATTGAAGGGTAACATTCATTACTCCCATCACAGGATAGGTGGCATCATCTCCAAGGGTGATATCCAAGTTTGTATCATTTTCTATCAGATTAGATAGGGCTTCTTTGTATCAGGTGAAGTGCCTTGAGGCACCACTATCAATCAACCAATTTCCCAAAGTGTTAAGAGGAGGGAACTTGGAGGGGTCCGATATAAGATAATACTATTTTGTTATTATTAACAAAATTTGATTCTTCATACTTGGATTTCCTTGATTTCTTGGAGGGTTGACCATTCGTTAATGTCCCACATTCCTTTTTCCTTTTCCTTTGGATCTGCCATTCCTCTTATTATTATTGTTAAAGTTTCCCCTCGAATGATTGTTATCATCATCATATGATGTGTCCCTTCTATTTGGACACTCCCTTGCATAGTGGCCGAACTTATTGCAAACAAAGCACCTACCCTTCCTTCCTCCCTTAGATCTAGGCTTTCCATGGAAATGATCCTTAGACCCTCCATTATTTCTCCTTCTGGCATGAGCAGAGAATGGAGTGGGATTGCTTCTATTAGAAGGCATTCCTTGCTCCACCATTATTGTTTCTTCTTGAATACATATTGACATCAATTCTTCAAACCCTAGAGTTCGATCATTATTGAGTATAGTGGTTCTAAATACATACCACTCATGTGGGAGTCCTCCAAGGGTAGTGAGAGTAAGTTCCCTATTAGGAATGACTCCTCCAATCGAGAGTAGATTATTCTTCATCTGAATAATCCTCAATAAATAGGATTGAATGTCCTCATCCTTTCCCTTCTTAATATCCTTCAACTTATTCTTGAGAAATAGAATTTGATTAGCATTACTAACCTTGAACATGCCAACCAGCCTATCGTAGATCTCCTTGGAGGTCTTCAATCCATAGATATAGGCCACCAGATGCTTGCCAATGGAATCCCTTATAGTCATATTTTCTTTGACTTCAACCCTATTGTACTTGGTCTTCATAGCAGCTGGTGCATTTGAAGGAGATTTAGGGGTTTTACCCTACACATAGTCCATCACTTATTTCTCTTCCAAAATCAAATGAAGAGACATCTTCCATCCATGATAATCAAATTTATCATGGATCCTTTCCTAAGCAAGGAAGTAGTATGAGGAACTCATTGAGCCTTTTGTCCTTGTCCAACTATCTTTGGTGATTACTCTTTCACTCTTGCTTGGGATTTTTCTTCAGCTCAGCTCTAGTACCATGTTAATTTTAGGCAACAATGTTGTGCTATATGCTTTAGGGAAATTTTACTTCAATTTATTTATTAGTCGTGTATCAATATTCAAATTAGCAATCACTTCAACATGAGAGTAAAATGCAGATAGGACATGAACATAAATAGTAGAAGACAAGCCAAGACAATATGAAACAAGATGTGGCACCAGCGAGGGAAAAACTCCAATGCAGGGAAACCCTTGATCAAATATTCTTTTAGTCTTAAACAGTTTAGAAATCAGAGATATTATAATTTAAAAATATGATAATTTATAACATGAACAAAAGATCCCTAACGAAAAAAGTCAACAGTAGTTAATAGGACAGATTTGACTGTGAACAAATTAGTCAACTTCAGTCACCTTCGGCCTCCAAACTACAAGATAGAGAAGCCTTCAAAACAGTCAAATTTAACCCAATTAAAGTCTTCTCAAACTGCCCACTTGTATTCAACCCTAGTTGCAGTCAACGACGGTCAACAACCAATGTTTAGCTTTATTTTTGTGCTTAGAAATACGGTCTACCCAAATAGAGATAGCCCTCACAAAAATACAATCATAGGAGGTCAACACATGTTGGTCAATTCTTGGTCAAACTTTCTAGAAATTTGGTCTCATGAAATTTTGCTCTCCTGAAATTTCGGCCTCTTGAAATTTTGGCCTCTGGAAATTTCACTCTCCTAAAATTTCAGATGTGTGGAAAGAGAGAGGCCGAGAAATCTGTACCCAATCAATGACGAGAGAGAGAAAGAAGGGTTAATATGATTGTGTCTATATGATGCTAGGTCACATTTTATTTGCATGCAACATTGAGGATGAATAGACATGATTGTTGGTCTTCTGAGCCTACATAAGTTTTGTGGTTGACCTTGACAATTTGACCATAATCAAAATAAATTCATAACTTCATTTGTACATGTGATAATTAGATGATCTTTAGATTAATACTACCCCTCTCGAGGAGAGGAATATAAGAAAAATATCTGTTGTCATAAATAAGATGACCAGTGCGGACTTTGTCCCTAGTTACCAATTTTAACATAAAGTGTATCTCATATCAAGAGGATATGGAAGATTAAAATATCATCATGAAAATCAAGAGATGGCTTACAAACTTAAATTTCAACTTGCCCCACTTCAAAATAATCTAACACAGGTTTTGAAACAACACCATATTTCTCCTTTCCATTAAGAATATCTTCATTACCTATATTATTGACAACAAAGATTTCATTATTAGCACATGAGATTATTTCATCCAATGATGAAGACGAAGGATGAGAGATACTTGAGGTGACAATTTTCTCTTAATATTTTCTTGGAACCACATGTGATAAAGAGGAAAATGTTGGCATGAAAATGGTAGGGATAAGCATTAGCTGATTTGTAAATTGTAGATTTTTAGAATTAGCTTGTGATTTATAGTCAATGTTTAATTTCAATTTACGTTCATCCATGAACTGTTAAACTCATCATGGAAAATAGTTATTCAAATAATTCCAGTACACATCTCTCTCAACAAAATGTATAACAAATCATTAGAGGAAATTTCATCCTAAAAGTGGCCTCCTAAGGAAAAATAATAAAATAATAACTAAAATAATAAAATAAGAGTTACGAATTTTGGAGGGAAAAGAAGAAAACTATTTTTTTTAATTATATTTTTGGCTTATCACCTAATCGGTATACTCAAATTTCAAGTGTAGACACTCGTTGGATGTGGAATCAAATTTTTCATCCAATGAGTATCCATTATGCATACTTTTGAGAAGACCTACATTGATAATAAAAAAAATGAATATACATTAAAAACGTGTGTTCAACACACTTGTTTAAATTATATTCCATTTTTATCAATGTGGGTCTTCTCAAAATCATGAATAGTGTGCACTCGTTGGATGCATAGTAAAATTTTGCATCCAATGAGTGTCTACACTTGAAATTTGAGTAAACCTAGAAGGAGATCAGCCAAAAATACAATTACAAAAGTAGTTTTTATTCTTTTCCCTCCAAAATATTTACATATACCTCTTTTTAAATTTAAATGATTTTGATTGATTTACATATTATGACATGGAAAGTACATAAAAATTTCATGGGAGCCTTTAAGCTAAAATTCCCTCTAATGATCAAGACATCTATATGCTAGATAATCAAATGATTCATTCCATTTCATTCTAAGCTCTTTAATGCTATTCAATAACTTATTAGGACTATACTCTTTAAAACCTCATTGAAAATCATCCATTAATTGTTCAAAATAATGCTTAGATGCAAGTGGATCAGTTTCATACCAAGTTTCAACATGACCATCAAATGTGACAATGAAAATTTTGGCATATGAGAACTTCATGGGACACATGATTCGAAATGAAAATTTCAACCAATTAACAAATATGTATAGATACGGGGCTTTTATCACCATATCCATTAAAATTATTCTTTGACAAGTGATTAACTATCTTCATGAGGATGTTGAAACCTACATTTCCATAAACAAAACTCCAAAGAGGGGTTTAGGAAGAAGTCGTTTCAAGAAAAAAAATTAGGATCCAAGCTCAATGGCTTCAATATGTCTTATTCCCTTGTTCTACCATGAAAATTGTTGATAATGAAAAATATATTACCAAGCACAAGGGGATCTTCTCATTTTGCATTCCAAATTAGACCTCACAGCATTTGCGATAGGTGTCCCATTCGATATGTGGATTGACATGCCACCTTCATTGTTCACTATTAGATCAAATGAAGAAATTTTAATATGAGGGAAAGTATGAAATGCCTAAATTTGAGGAGAAATCAACCCATAAATTAAAACCTTGAAGCACAAGATACAAGAATGTACATCAACACAATTCTAATGAGCACATCTCAAGGAGAGTTAGTTAACGATAACTATTTGGGACATAGAGGAACAAGGATGCTCTAAAAATTAAATGAAAATTAGTTTGGAATTTATTACCAATGCTAGCTTCGAATAAAAGAGAAAATATTATAGAAAAAATATGAGAAATAATCTATTAATTAGTTCATCTAAATACAACTCATGTGAAAGAAAGCATGCACGAAAGATAAGAGTATCAACTAACCATTACAAGCATCATGGGCGTACATAAGTATCTATGCCAAGGCTAAAAATATTCTCGGTAATAGTGTTACAACTTCAAATACATGTACCACAAGTAAATTAGAATCAAATAGTGGGAGGTGGGTTGCTCATATAATTTGGAATCTAAACCCCTAGCATTACAAAAACGTATCCTAATATCTTCCAAGAACAAAAATTCTTAAAACTAACTAAGTCCTATTAGACTCAATGCTAATAGAACTCAAGAACTAAAATCCCCCACACTTAAAGGCATGAGGATACATCTATGAAAATGGTAGGTGAGTTTTCACCTTCCCCATGAATATTCAACATCTTATGACCTATTCGACTACTACTGACCTTTAATATTCTTATTTAGTTTTACGTGATATTTTATATATATCATTTTCATAAAAATGACAAAATTTTATTTACAATATGACAAATGAAAATCATGAGTTCTTTAAGTTTGCTTTCGTCCAAAATCCTAATTTTCTTAGAGGAACAATAAATGTTTTTGAAACATTTAAGATGTACGTTGTTGGTGTTGTTGTTTTTCATAAATCACGGATCTTGTATGTGATGTTGAGCAATAATTGTTCATCTATTTGTACTGATAGAAATCTATTTTACTATAGCTACACTAATTTCATAGTAGATGAACCTTTGATTCGCATCAACACTCAATATCTTAGTTATCACGTGATATAAATTGTATAATTATGTGCACAATGGGCCTCTTCTCACACCTAGGAGTTCCATAATACCATCTCTTGAAGTTCCCCGAAAATCATACTTAAACATTTTTTTTTTTTTTATTTCGACAATATTTAACCATTGCAATTCGCATTTACTTTGGAATTCCTCAATCCCATGAAAAATTTTGTGAACACAATCAAATACCTTCAGGAGGGCTTCCCTATCCCAATTGGGGGCATAGTACTAAAACACTTCCTTCGCCCACCCTAATATTTTTGGTCTGCTCTTACAATCTATAAAACTAAAAAGAATTTCAAATGACCCTAAACATTAGAGGAAATTTCTTCCTAAAACTCAACTCCTAAGGAAAAATAATAAAAAGTTATGAATTTTGGAGGGAAAAGAAAAAAACTACATCTTTTAGTTCCATTTTTGGCTTATTTTCTTATAGGATTACTCAAGTTTCTAGTGTAGACACCTTTTGCATGCAGAATTAAATTGCACCCCCAACAACTACCCCTTATGCATACTTTTTTGCAGACCCACATTTATAAAAATTGAATATATATTTAAAAAATGTGTTGAGCACACTTTTTAAATGTATCTTCAATTTTTATCAATGCGGATCTTCTCAAAACTATGCATAATTGGTACTTGTTGGACGTGGAATTTAATTCTACGTCTAATGAGTATTATTGTGATAGGAGAATGGCGGCGACTAGGGTTTTTTGCAGGTCTAGCTTCTCTCAGTCAGACGCAGCCTGGGATCGCTGCATCTCCGCGGCGCCTCCCCTCCAAGGTCCTGACCTTGTGGTTGGTTGGCCTGTTCTGCATTTGCTACGCAGTTATTCTTTTGAGCAGAGCTCTGTCGGTGAAGGGGCTGTCCACAGCACCGACGTCCTCCTCATGTTCGATTTCTCCCATGATGGCTCTCTCCAGGATCCCAGCAGGGGTTCAAGCATCGCCTTGTTCGGAAACCACCACCTGTTAGCGGCTCAGACAGAGTCCCCTCAGCCTGAGGGCTTATTTTCTTTTTCATTAATAAGGTTTTTCCTCTGCTTGGTCCCTGTTCCCTGGAACTTTTTGAGGGCGGGAAGCTGGGCTACTCGGTATGTCCCTTTTCCCTCGTCTCGGTTCCTTTCCGAGTATCCCTCAAGGAGTGGAAGCCTGATAATGCTTCCAGAAAATTTGAGTCTCAGAATACCTGAAATAAGCCTCCACAGGGAGGATACGAGGCAAATGTTTGATGGTACACAACAAAGAGGCTCACCTCAGTCTTGCAGAGAACGACAGATTCAGAAGCACTCCGAGTCCTTCCAGATCTTCATCACGCTCCTCTCAGGCAAAACTCTGATCCAATGGATGAACTCTTCAGATTTCGTGCAGGACCTCAAACATAAACTGGATATCAAGGTGGGGATTCCTACATCTTCTCAAAGGCTCCTCTTCAAAGGTAAACAGCTTGAAGACCTCTTACCCCTTTCATTTTACAATATTCAAAGAAATGCTGCCATCATTCTTTCCCTTTGTTTTAAGAGGGGGGCGGCTGGACAGTCATCTTCAGCAGCAACATTCTCTTACAAAGATGTTGTCCATGCCCAAAAACCCAAGAATGCAGCTCCACCAGTCCAAGGTCCAAAACCTTTTTTGGTGGACAAGCTAGAGGAAACCCCCTCCATTTAAATAATGCATCCAAGAATGGACAGGCAGTTCCAACTGTTTGCCGAAAAGGACATTATTTGTCGGTTCAATGGTCTGTGGCCACGCACAACAGATCTCTACAAATGGGTCCACTCCAACCAGAGCAACAACTGCAAGCTTCTTCTTTGCTCTAAAGGCTTCTTCATTGCGATTTTTGTTGACAGTGAAGATTATCAAAAACCTTTAGCTGAGGGCCCTTGGTTTTGGGACTCAACGAGTCTTTTTTTAACCCCCTGGTTCCCAGATTTTTACCCCTCTACAGCCATCATTACAAAACTCCCCATCTGGGTCAGACTTCCCAACCTTGCAGCTCATATATGGCACTTCGCTGTGTTTGACGGAATAGGTAACACTCTAGGTCGCTTCCTAGCCACAGACACCTCCAGAGGGGAAAAAGGCATCTACACCTTCGCAAGAATCTGCGTAGAAATATACATGAGCAAAGGTTTACTAGATCAGATCATTCTCAAGATTGGAGACTTCCATTGGACTCAGACCCTGGACTACGAGAACACAGCGTTCCACTGCAGAAACTGCCATCTTACAGGGCACCTTCATAGATCGTGTCCAGCGATTCCGGCTCAAAAGAAGAAGGCTGCTTGCAAGCCGAAATCCAAAAGCTCGAAGCCATGTGACCCGCCCCCCATGGATGACTTTAGTTCAAGCTCTGAAGAAGAGGATGAAAATGAGGATGGGATGGAGGATTCGCCTGTACAGGAACCACCCCAACTGGTCCTATGGAGTCCACGGCCCCTCCTCTCTCGCAGAAATGAACTCATGAGACATCTCCTTTGGATTCGGACAAGGAAATCTCTCCGTCAGCCCAGATCAGTGTGCAAGTCTTTCCATCCAAGCCGGATCATCTTGGATGGGTCAAAGTTGGTAAGAAGAAAGGCAAAAAGGGCCGAACTGAGGTTCCCACCCAAGTGGGGTAGAACCCCTTCTCGGGCCCTTTTCTCTTGTTAGCATGTTTGTTTCTTGTTCAGCTCTGCTCCTTTCCAGTCTACTCCTCTAGACCGAGGTGGATAGTTCATCCTTGTTGGCTGCCCGCTTTCTTAGGGGTTATGTAGGAAGTCTTCTGGTCCAGTTGTGATGATCTCAGCTGTGCTTCATGATTCATTCTACCCAGGCAGTCCTTTTGTACAATATGTTTGTTTTCTTAATACAAATGCTTACTTACAAAAAAAAAAAGACACTTGAAATTTGAACACCTTTTTAATATCTTCTATAGGTCTTCTCAGATGTATGCATAATGGATACTTGTTGTGCGTGTAATTTAATTCTACATCTAATGAGTGCATACACTTGAAATTTGAGCAAACCTATAAGAAGATAATCCTAAAATACAATTAAAAAAGGTATTTTTTCTTCTTTTCTTGCCAAAATATTTACATATACCTCTTTTTAAATTTAAAGGATTTTGATTGGTTTACATATTATGACATGGAAATTAGATGAAAAAATCATGGGAACTTTTAAGTTCAAATTTCCTCTAATGCAACCCGTAGGACTGATACTTATACTTAATTGTCATAATGAGATTGCATAATGTGTGTGCGTCAAATGGGAACAAATAGCACAACCCACCCATTGGAAATTATTCAATTCAAACTCAAATTTGTTGAAAATAACACACATGTAAAGGCTAATTAGTCCCCTCTTGATGTTATGAATTTCATAGCTACAATAATCAACAAGAAGTTTACTCAAGCATGCTATATTTCTACATTCCTTATGGGAAAATAGGTGATAGTCAAGTTTTCGAAATTAAATTCTAAACACAGTGATGTACGTAATATATAGTGAAACCATCAATGTAAGAAGCAAATATATATTAAAAAATCTTTTGGACCGACTAGAACAAGATTCGAGGAGGCTCCAATGTCTCATCAATAATAACCCTCATAAACAAAAAAATATGGGCTTTGACCATCATCCTAAAAGAGGGAATTCTCACAAGTACTCTACAAGTGATTACATCGACACCATAAGGCTAAGGAAAAGGACACATCTTAGAATGTAGATCATTTCTCCACCAAAACTATAATGGAACACTTACAAGGAATTACTCATATAGGGTCGACATATAAATGAAACATGGCTACCCAGCTCTAAATTGAAATCGTGATGGGGGTTCACAAGACCCTAACCTGATAATCCTTTAGAAGGTTGGGTATCGATAATATAACCTTCCAAGGGAAACTACAAAATATGATAAAAACCTGGATATGTGACCATCTTGTTAGCAGAAAAATTGAAATGAGAGAGACACAGGTTCGATCTGAGTTACCAAAAAAAGAGGTCACTGTAGTCTAGCTTTTGCTGGATATTTTCACTCTTTTGCAATGGAGCTTCTCAACCTAGGCGAGCCAGAGCCACAATATTTACTAAGGGATCTAGATTAATACCAAAACATTATTTGTGCCATAAAACATTTATCATGTACACAACCATCTTAAACTGAAACATTCACTATCACAGGACAAGCTGAAATAACATTCACGTTGAAACACAAGATTTTAAATTGGCTACGCATTCATCAAACCACAACAACATAGAAATTCTCAAACTCCATTTTATTAATGTTAGTGCTCAAATCTACCTTAGGCTAAAATAAGGTAAAACTCAAGGCTACATCAAACCATGCTCAGCGTCGTAGCTAGCCCTACGAGGACTTGAGAGGGATCTCTCTGAGTCAATATCAGCTAAAGGTGATGAATGGGGCTCGATATGACTAAATTGATAACTAATTTTAGGCTAGGTATGGAGTACAAGGAGTTTAAAATTGATTTTTTGAAGTTTTGTTGAATTCAAGGGAAAGGCAATTTTGGGTGCGGGGATGAGGCACAGTTTTTGCAGAGGTCTACTTCGGGCAAGATAGGAAATTGTCTTGATGCCTTTAAAGAGAATTAATGGATATATCTGACCAGTGAGAGGTTAAGGAGAGCAAGAAACTTTCAAGGATTCTCCATAAATAGATGAAAACATGGAAAATTAAACAAACTTAAAGGCGGAGCATAGCAAATTATGGATTCTACCTTAACACTTCATTTGTTCAATTTCAGAAGATAAGAGAAGGAAAGAGATGCACATAAACAACTTACAAATACTAAAATAATCACACCATCAACACATAAAGCCACATGAATCCCAAATAGTGCTGCAAAACCCTGGTCTTTCCTTTGCCAAAAATGCAGATAAAATATGTACAATAGAGTTTCAAGATATTCCCAAGAGTCCAACCTCTCCAACCCATTCCCTTGCATCTATGGGTCGAGCTCATCATCCTAGGAGTTGTTTCACCCAATTCTAAACAAAGCACTACAATCTAGGCAGTCAAAACAACTTGCCTCTATAAGCTAGGAAACCAATTCATTCATTAAATTTTCACCTTTTAGTGAATGAATCTTCTAGAATAAGTAAATAAGTGTCAAAATAACATAATGTTTCATTAATTACATCAATAGCAGTGAAAAATCACATCACAAGTCAAAACTGGTCAAACTGGCTTTATTTCCTGAGCTGAGGATGAAAATTGTGTCAAAAAACCCTGTGCACCGCACCCCTTAGCCCTATGCGCCGCGTGCCTTTACACCTATTTTTGGGGCACTTTCCGGCATCCAAATTGAGCTTAGTTTGTCTTGTTGGAAATCCCTAGATGTCTTCCTTCCAACCCAAGTGGAATTTTCAAATTTAGTGTCTGTTGGCCCCTCCAAAAGTGCATTCTCCCGGAAGTACTTCCTGTTGGTGCAAAAGGTGGCAGAAAGGTGATTTTCATGGTGTTTTTGAGCCTTTTGGTCACCCAGAACTTAATGAAATTCTTTGGAAATAGTTGAGCATGTATAATTCATCATGACAAATTCACAACTATAAGCCATTTATGATTTGGACCTCCCAATCTTATGGGTCGTGCGCGGCACGCTATGCGTTGAGCCAAAAAACCTGTTTTTAGGACAAAATTTTCAAAATGACAAAAATTTCTCCGAATTTGCTCAAATTTGAAGTGAAGACCCTCTATCATGTATTGTGCCCTGCCAGTTAATCCTCGGCCAAAATTTGGAGTGGATCGACCTTTTTCCTCCATTTTAGTGCCTTGCTCAATCACCTCTTTAGGATCTTCATTTTCGCTTTGCAAACATGCATGCAAGCGCAATAGTGAGTTTTCATATGACGAAGCATGTCCTTGTCTCTGTTTGCCTTCACCAACAACTTATCTAAATGAGTGTTCACCTATATGAGCATAGACTCCCGATCAATCGGTGTCAAATCACCGGGCCTTTTCGGTCCAATTCTCGGTCTTCCCGGATTTGCCGCAGCTCATAATGTGTATGTTCATCTTCCAGTTGTTTGTTGCACTGCTCCATTTAGTTGGTCACCCACTTAGCCATCTGAAATTTGTTTTGCAGTGAGTTGTTCTTAGCCCTTTGCTCTCGAATTATCTCTTTTAGATCCGAGCTAGGAGAGCTCGCATGAAGATCAATGATATCTGTGTCCTGACCTCCTGAAGGACCCTCATCAAACATGGGCCACTTGCCGCTATCCTAGATCTGTACTTGTGCTGAAGAAGAAGGTGAGACTCCTTCCACATGATGTGGAGATAATACTCACTGTGCTGATGAAGTCAACGAGACCCCTTCCACCCTGGGTGGAGATAGTTCTCGTCGTGTAGATGCAAATAAGGCCCTGTGGCCTCACTGGTATGTCACATATGGAAGAGCACTTATATGCTCAGTCTCAGGAATGTCTGGCTGGTGTGAAGGTGCTCCCACATCATGAACTATCTCGGGAGGTGGAGGTAGCGCTGAGAAGTAATCACGGGAGATGAAATCCTCATTGGTAATGCCCTGCTGTGCCAACTGATGCATCACTATGATTTTGATCATCGTGTAATGATATATGCTCTTATGTTGATGTGCTGGGCTCTTCCTTTGTACTAAAGGCACCATCCTCTCTATGTTGCGACACATGAAAAACAAAATGTTCATCATGCGTATCCCTCGTGAAATGCATCAACAAATGGACATGGTACTCATAGAGACGCGAGAATCTGCCCTCGCAACTGAAATATCGAATGATGAGTTTCATCAATGGTGCAAACTCATCCCTCAGGAATCTGAAAGGAAAAACTGCGCTCAAGTGTCTCATATACCCGGGTTTGATATACGGATCATAGTAGAATCAGTCTAATAGCTGGCGTTTACTCCATTCCTCCCCTAAATTTGGTATCCCGGTGGCCTGAGCAATAGTCTTGGGTGATAAGGTGAAATTCACTCCGGCAAGGTTTACATGACCATCATGTAAATGTAGAACAAATAAATGGACCAGTGCCCGATGATGTTGAGTTTGTGAGATCATCTCACAATATTGGAAACATGATTGATGCCAAAAACAATCCATTACAAGTGGCCAAGCTTGCAATTGAGCCAAAGAAGTAGGCTCCTCCCTAACATGCTGACCACTTTTGCCACATTTGTGATACCTCTGTGGTACATTTGGCACATTTACCTCCCGTGTAGGATCACTATCATACTCCTGCTCATAGAATGACTTGGCCTTCGACATGTCTTTGAAAACAAGATAGCTGGAATATATATGCTGATGTATAAACTGTGTGCACAATTGATTGTAAACTGTTCTTTTGCTCTAAAAATGTTGTGACCAAGGGGACACAAATGCACAAGGGAATATTAGCAAGGGAAAACATTAGGGAATTATGGAATTTGGAAATAAAAACAAGGGAACTAGAAAAGGGAAGGGAAATGAAAATCTTGGATTTTAGGGTTTCGGGATGTTAGGTACGGATAATGGGTTTTGTAATAGAGGTGAGGGAATAGGATTTGAGGGATTATAGTGTAGGATTAATGAGGGAATTAATGGGGAAAAATAATGATGAATTTGGGAATGGGGAAATGGGGAAAAAATGATAACCTTGGTTACACTCTGTTTTTGAAACCCTACAACAATTTTTTGCATTCAAACCCTACAACAATTTCATTGACAAAGGAGGGCTTTCCACTTGGATTTCTAAGGAAAAATGTGATGAACCCATTACATTAATCTTTCAAAATTCAAGCAGAAGTGGTGGATGTGTGCCTACCTGCAAATTTGTGTGGAGAGGAGGCGAGATGATGCGTTCCCAAACAAATTTCGGGCTTAAACCCCAATGCACTGCGCACCTCACCCAACGTGCCGTGCGCCTCTGATGTGCCGCGCGCGTGTAGTTTTACACCGCGTTTTTGTGCCTGGTGCGTTGCGCGCCCCTGATGCGCTGCGCGCCTAGTCCAATGCGTCGTGCACCCCTGAAACTGCTCCAACTTCCTCACAAGTTCACAAATTCGCTTTGAAATGATGCTCTTCACTCTTGGCATGCAAAATGAGTTTGAAATGTGGTGAAATATCTTTATATAGACTCACTTTTGATTTTTGTTTGGTCCATAACCCATTTTGTAATGTTTTTTCGTTGACACTTTTTCAGGATTAATAAACTTCTGACCTTTTTGGTTTCCTCCTTAAATTTGGTTGAAATAATGATTTTCTTTGACAATTTTTTGCAGGGATAGCTGTGATATGATCTGGCAAAGGAGACCAAGGCTGCGCTTGGACAATTCAAGAACTGAAATTTTTGAAATTTTTTTACAAAAAATGAGATGACGACTTATCTTCAAAACAAAGTTTTGAAGAGAAGTCCTAATTTATCTATGTAATGATGAAAATTATTGAGGTGACCATCTATAGAGGACATCCCTTTGGCCTGCTGGTCTTCTTAGACTTTGCAAAAACAAAATTGACTCAACCCTAGACCTAAGACCGATAACTATTGTTATGACCTAGAAATTTGAAACAGGACTATAAATAACCTTTGAAGATTTGTTTTTATGAATAGACCTGAACCAGTAGTGCCAAGCATGAGGGGAATAAGTGACACAAACCATTCTGTCAGAGTTATGGTATGCCTAACAAAATGCAACTGATTGAAACTGATGGGACACCTAAACATGAAATGCAAAAAAGAGCATTGATCTCTGATGGAGGGATAACTAGACTGACTCTAACAACTAATATAGCCAACAATTACATCATGGATCATATATGTGTGTGAGACTCTCTTGACTAGGACATTACATTTAACATTGTAATGCATAAACTAAACTTTTGCACATACACAGAGTTCTACACGTGAAAACCTATATAATCAAGAACAAAGACTCAGTATATAGAAAGCTACTAAGTTCATACATGTGTGCCTTCCTTTATAGCCTCTCTCGCTTCATCTATTTTTCTCTAAAGTTTCCTAATCCCACCTTAATTTTGTCCACTCTGACAAAATATTGGAGTCAATTCCCTTTTTCTTGTTGATTCCTTCCAAATTGGTCCCATTTTTTTCTTTTGAAGTGGTGCTTCCCTGTTCTGACTCCGCAAGCCCAAATGTTTTATCTGTGACATTAAACTTCTGGTGACATTATTCTGATTGGTTTATCCATTTTCCTGATGTGAATTATTTTCATCATATTTCCCAAAAACGAAGGACCCAACATGCCCCGACCACAACCCATTGAATCTCCCTCGAGTTAATGCGTCACTCGTGCATTTGGAGCTTGGATTTCTTCTACATCACTGGTTGCAACTGGCTCACTACCAAATGAAGGACCCAACTCTATAACGGTTTGCATCACAGTGTCCTTAAAGCTATTGTATGTGAAAAAAAAAACATTCAAGGCATTCAATATTGTATAAATTGTCCCGCAAGTTGTGCAGTTTCCTTGACAGTAAGCTCAGTGGGTTAGAAGTGAAGGAGATTCTGAAATTGCTTTTTGGCAGTAACAACGAGAGAGCTTAACATAAGGTTGTCGCATTGTGCAATTTGGTGAAGGTCATAGAGCACTTGTTTGGTGACTTGTGAGGCATATTCTATTTGATTGATTTGGGAAGAAAGTGTATTGGATTGGGCCAATAGTGCTTTCTTCTACTTGAAATCTAAATTGATAATTGCCTATGCACTTATGCAAAGCACTCCACTTATCTTAAAAATTTAAGTGTCAAAAACCCAGGATCGAGGAGTAATGGAAAATCCTATCAATATGGGAACATATGTGATTGTTAACTATCTATGACAAGACTAAAATTAATGACTGAAAAGAGGTAGTAAGGAAAATGACAAGACACGATTTGACAAACCCTCCCCAACCAAAATATCTTACGGTGGATCGCAACGTGAAAAGCCTTATCGAAACTACAACAACTAAGACTAACAAAATTATCAAAAGGAGAAGATACTAACTAGAAATGATGTAACTACCATAAGGCCTAACTAATAATCTCTTTTAAGAGAGAATATTAACTAGAAGTTGTTGAGCCAAAATAGGGCTTCATGTGAGCACCATTCACACAACTATGTATAACTATGCCACCTTACCGAGCAAGATTGAAAACTACAAAATCTCTAATTTTTGCAACATAAAATGGACCAAGCCAATGAATTTGGAGCTTACCAGAATTCTTTAGATACTTGTTATCATAATGTGTCGTTTATTCCTACTGTGTCAATTATTCCAAGCCTTTTGTCTTTCTTTCTTAACAGTCGGAAGGAAATCCATAGGAAAGTGTTGGTCATCCAATTTCTATAACTCCTGCAACCTATATGGGATGGATTTGTCCTCTAACATCTTAGTGGCATGAGAAATAAAGAGACTAGGAAATATAGATTCTACGAGACCCACTTCTTCCCTTCCATAAACCAACAAAAGCAATGTGTATTTAAGCAACCTCTTAGTTATAGTGTGATAATCCCATAACATTGTCAGAACCTGTTCATCCCAGTCACCGCTATTTTTAGAAAAGACATTTAGTAATACACTTCTCCAAGGTCTTGTTAAATGCTTCAATAGTTCCATTTACTTACATATGATAAGGTCTACTCTTGTGATGTTGTGCCATGAGGTTCTGCAATAACATCAAAACTATCTCATTAATAAAATGGGAACCTTAATCACTGGTAAGACTTCGGGGACATCCAAATTTAGTGATAATGTTTTCAAAAATTAATCATGCTACTGTATCATTGGTACTGTCTTTAACAATATTTTCTTCTTCCCAATGAGTTAGACAATCTATTTAGGTAATGACATATCAAGCATGGGAATCATGATCAAGCAGGTTAATATGTCCAATGAAATCAACAACCCATTTTTCAAATGCTTCTAGCACCCAAAATGGATGTAGAGGTGTCTCATATCACTGAGATGGTCGACCGACCCATTCAGAAACATCACATTGCTTGGCATATTCATTGGCATTTTTGAACAAGGTTGGCCACTATATACCAAATTATGAAGCCTTTCGAGCATTAACATTCCCTCCAACATGGCCTCTTGCAAACCCTACATGACATTCCCATAATACATTGTCCCTCTCATGATCCAAGACACATCGCCTCAAAATACGATCAACTATAATTTTATATAACTGGAATAGAATCAACTAATAATAAATGACGTGAACAACCATATGCCATTTTGAGTGGAAGTATACCCTCTCGTCATTGACCTATTACAAGGAACAATGCAATATCCTCAAAATAGTTGGGGACTACTTCAATGTAGAATGAGTGGGCATCTAGACATTGGTCATCGACTAAACCTCCTGATTCTCCTAATTCAAGATGAGATAAATGATGTACTCCTACATTTTATCTCCATAACTTGAAAATAATTGCAAAGGTAGACTCCCAGAATAGTAAAAGCCACCAATAGATTCTTCCTTCAAGCACTAGTTTATTAGCCAAGTATTTCAAAGTTAAAGGGTTTGTAAATATTTAAATGGAACTCCTAACAAAAATTTTTGGAACTTCTAGAGAGAGTACACCATAGCAATAACTTCCCTCTTCGTAGTTGTATAATTTATCTCTGCAATAGACATTTTGCGACTAGAAAAATAGATTGGATGATCTAGATTTCCTTCTCCAGGTTGCATCAAAATAGTTGCTAACACAATTCCAAATACATCTATATGAACATGGAATTTGTTATTACAATCACAATAAACCAAAATGGGTGCACTTACAATTTTCTCCTTAAGAGTATCAAATGAAAAGTTGCATTCAGGAGACCAAATTAATTTTTCTGATTTCTTCAAAAGATCCTACATTGGTGTCATGATTAAAACATAATTTTGAATGAACCTGTGATAATACCCAATATGTCCCAAAGTCAACCATAACTACTTCACAATATTTGGTGTTAGCATATTCAATATCATTACAACATTGGTTGCATCTGCACCGACTCCTTCCTTAAACACTATATGGCCAAATAAGGTCCCAAGAAGGACAACGAAAATGTATTTCTTCATGTTCAGAGACATTTGAAGTTCCATGCCTCTGTCAAGCATAACTCTTAGCAAGAAAAAGTGATTCTTGAGAAAATTAGAGAATGTCTGGTCATCCATGTAGACCTCAAGAAACTTATGAATGTATTCCTAGAAGGCATCTATGACAATTTGTGAGAAGAATGTAGGAGCATTCTTTAATCCAAATGGCATAAAATTTTATGCATAAAAACACCATTCGTTAGTAAAGTTGGTTTTATTCTTGTCTTATTCTATAATCGTGATAAACAAGCTTTGTATTTCTCCAAATTTCCTTCAACATTTGTCTTCTTCTTAAACACCCATTTGCTGCCAATGGGTTTCCTTTGAGCCAGCAACTCCACCAGAGCCTAAGCCTCATTTTTGTGCAAAGATGCCATTTCATCAACCATGGCCTCTTTCCAAACTTTTCCATCCTCTGAATCTACTACTTCTTTCACAGTTCTGGGATCATCATCAGTAGTAGATAAAGAAAAATTTGAATAGAAAGTAGATGGACTATACCTTTCGGACTGCCTTATTTCTCGAACTGATCTTCTCACACCCAGAGTTCCGCTTCCTCCTCTACTGTAGAGTCCGATTCTTCCTCCTTTAGGTCAAACTCTATCTTCTCAGGTTCCTCTGGTTGGACTTCATGTTTAATAACATATTTCACTTCTCTGATCACCACATCTCGGTTATACACAACCTTCCTTGCTACTAGGTTCCAAAGCTTATAACCCTTTATACCATCCTTATACCCAATAAAGATGCACTTTTATGATTTACTATGCAACTTGGTTCGTTTTTCCTCTTGAAAATGTAGATATGCATGACATCCAAATACCCTCAGATGTGAAAGAGAGGGTTTCTTACTAGTACATACCTCTTGTGGAGTCTTATCCTCCAACGCTGAGGAAGGTGATCTGTTATCCAGGTAACATGTTGTCTCCACTGCCTCTACCCAGAATTCCTATCCCAACCTGGCACCACTGAGAATGCTTCTTGCCCTTTCCATAAAGGTCTTGTTCATTCTTTCTACAACTCCATTTTGCTGAGGTGTATATGGAGTAGTCTTATGTCATGCTATACCACACTTCTTACAGAATTCTTTAAATTCCTTACTACAAAACTCTCCACCGTTATCTGTCCTCAGTACCCTTATCTTCTTCTCTGTCTGGTTTTCCACTAGAGCCTTAAATTCCTTAAGCCTCTCAAAGACTTCAGATTTCTTCTTAAGGAAATATATCCATGTATTCCTTGAGAAGTCATCTATAAATGATACATAGTACAAAGACTTACCCAATGATGGAACCTTCATAGGTCCAAACACATCACTATGCACAAGCTCTAATATTTGTTTTTCCCTCTTACAACCAGAGGAGAAACTCACCCAACTCTGCTTCCCATATACACAATTTTCACAGAAATAAAAATCCAAAGAGCTATTACTCATACCTTCTACCATACATTTACCATGAAGTACTAAAAGGCCCTTTTGTCTAGAGACCATTAGATTTTCTACTCCACATTCAAGAACGAAAGAACTATTGCCTGCATCAACAACAATGCTACCTTGGAGCTTGCATAAAGTTCCAATCTGAACTCCCCACATGAATACCAGTGCTCCCCGAACCATCTTGCAGGTATCCTTCACGAACATTGTTTTTACACCTCCATCATCCAGCTTGCTTACAGAAATCATATTGATGTCCAATGCAGGAATATGTAGGACACCTGGAAATGTTCTAACCCTTCCACCTTGCAACTTCAACTTTACTTTTCCACGACCAACGTTTCTAGCCTTACTATCATCCCCTAAAAAGACATTACCACCATCTTATTTCTAATACTCGCAGAACCACTCCGTATGGGGAGTGAAATGAAAGGATGAACCTAAGTCAATAGAGCATGCCTCATGATCTACATGTGTACTTGAAGAAGCCAAGTACACATCCCCACCTTCATCTGAGTTGGTTTTCACCTCTACAGAAGGAGCATCATTAGATCCCTTTCCTTTGTCAAGAGCTTTATATTTATATTCCCTTTTGTAGTTCCCTTCCTTTCTGCATTTCCAGCACACCACCTTTATAGGTTTTCCTGGAGATTTAGATCTCCCTCTAGATTTAGATCTCCCACTCGATGACTTATTTTTGTTTTTGTTCTTGGACCATCCTTGTACAGACAAGGCATCACCATTCTGGCTCTCCATATTTTTTCATCTCATCTCCTATTTCAACAAGAATGAGACTATTTCATCAAACTACAAGGCAGTTGCATTGCTAGCTATTGCAATAACTAGACTATCCCATGAATCTGGTAGAGAACATGTCAAACTAATATACTTATATTCATCTAAAATTTTGATATCAACCGATGATAACGAACTTACCACAGTATTAAATGTATTCAGATGCTCTGTCACTGAGTCTCCATCTTTCATCCTCAAGTTGTACAACCTTTTTTGTAGGAACAATTTATTCACTAGAAACTTAGATTGGTACAAAGACTTAGATTGGTACAAAGTCCCTAACTTGTCCAACAAAGCCTTAATCATAGTTTCCACTGATACATTCAGCAATATTAAATCTGAGACACACAATCGTATTGTGCTCTTTTCCTTCTGATCCAAATTCTTCCATTCCTCATCAGACACTCATGTTGGTTTAGTACCCAGAGCTATGCGATCCACTGATCTTTATCCACCAACAAATCCTCCATCTTGAGTTTCCACAACTCAAAAATATAACCATTAACTTTATCGATCTCTATATTTACACTGCTTGACATCTTCTTTCACCATTAGAATCAATCTTGTAGATATCCCACTGAATAGGGTCTGCCACAGGCTCAAGCGAAACCCCTCAACAGCAAAGGCATCCCCTTGAAGCCAAAACAACTCTGATACCAAATCTACATTTTAACCATGTACAAAGTACCATATAGTATAACCTTGTTTAGACATAAACCTATAAAATTTTAGATATCACTGCCTTGGAGCCTATCTTAAGCCATATAATCTCTTCTAGGATTTTCACAATAATTTATCCTTCCCTTTGACCTCATACACTTGTGGTTGCTTCATATATATTTATTCCTCAAAACCCCCATGGAGAAAGGTTATCTTTACATTTGACTGCTCAAGATTAAAATCTTATGTTTCCAATAGACTTAAAATTGTTCTAAATGAATTCACTTTAACAAAAACAACAAAAATTTCATCAAAGTGTATACCTTTCTTTACTGCAAATCTCTTCACCACAAGTATACCCTTATACCTTTGTTTACCTCCAGGTTATGCCTTCAACTTGTAAACCCATTTATTTTACAATATTGTTTTACCAGTAAGCAACTTGACTATGTCCCAAGTTTAGTTGTACATCAAGCACAATCATGTCCCTTGAAGGCAAGTTCAAGAGTGATATGATCATCTCTCATTTAAGATAAGTACTTTTTCGATATATGTTGCTTCTTTATGTTTATATTTTTTGATATGATAATTGATTATAGTTCATGTATGTATATTTGAGTATTTAGATACTTCTAACATGCTAATGAAATGTGATAAGTGGATCCTTCTTGAGGATCATTTGAGGTGGAAAAGGAAAGAGCCACCTAATGAAAAGTTGATAAATTTCTCTAACTAGCAATTTAAAATAACAAGGTGCACAAGGATCTGAATACTACAAGGTATGTATGGTGTATTGTTTCATTTTTATGTTTCAGTTGCCATATTAGATGACAAGGTAAGCACTAAGGTATGATGGGCATTTCACCTTCAAGAATGACTCACATATGCATATTAGAGTAAGTTTTATTTATGGTATATTTGATATTTATCAGTGATATTGTTATTTCACAACCATCTTTCATTTTAGACATGATGGATTTCATAGATTGCACATTGTTTTTTTATATATGGTAGCTTGATTTTGTTGTTAATGCTTGAGATGAGCCTAATGAAAGTATGAAAATAAGATTTATTCTATTGTTAGCCTTGGTTAATTTATGATAATCTTCGTAAATTAGATAAATCTTGACACCCTAGATTCATGGATTATATGATAAAGAAGTTATCTAATGATTATAATATTTGAATTATGATGATACACATGCTAGTCGTGTTATCCATATGATTCTAACACTTTATGAAAGTTTGATCATGTGTTCATATGTGATGACAAAGTACTTGATGTTAATATATTATAATCATGATGATTTTTTCTTGTAGAGAATAATATAGTTTGATTTCATGATCCAACAATTTTGTTGATACATGATAGTATTATGACAGGTAGGTTGATGTTTTTAGTGATGATAACTGAAGTGGATTTCCATTCAAAGGGATAAAATTTCCATAATGATAGATAGGTTGATGTTTTGAGTGATGATGACCGAAGTGGCTTTCCATTAAAAGGGATAAACTTTCCATAAGATCTCTATACCTGTTATCATTTGCATTAATTGTATAGAATATTATTTATTGTTGAAGTAATAGTTTTGGACATGAATAGTCAAATATATGATGTTATTAGTCTCGAACAGGTTCTGATCTGAGGAAAGAAAACTTCTCCTAGTTTAAGCCCCAGGCACTAGGAGAAAATCTTAAGAGTGTTTTTATAACCCTCATAACCACATATACTAAGGCCTATGGGTACAGGTGTGGCTATAAGACAACAAATATAAATCCATATGCATAAAACTAGGAGCTCGCGAGGAGTATGACAATCCTATAGATATGGAGAAGATAATAGAAAGTCCTATGAGACAGTAATTTTGAATTCCCTACTTAATATGGATAATGTGAATGTATTTACTAAACTTGTGTTTGGATGGTATACATACTAGTATGTTATTTTGATTTGATCATTGAATTTAGTTTATGAGATAAAGTGATAACAGTCGCAACGGTTTGACAAGATTTGGCTTATTGGTTTAATATAGATGAGCAATATTAGAGTTTCAACATGATTCCTGATAGTTCAAAGATATATGTGGGCTTATGAATTGATTAAACTCACAATAATAAAAGATTATGGTTTCAATGTGATAAGTGATGATTTTCCTTAACGAGTGTTCTATGTGGGCATAGTAACTTTCAATGACTAATATTGGCATTTAGTATTAATTTTTTATTGACATCACTGATTTTGGCACATTGGCTGAAGTAAAGATAGTTGTGATTCAGTAAGAAGTGATCGTTATTGAAGAAATATGACAATGAAAATGTATGAAACTTATATGAGTCATCCTTGATATATAACGATAAAATATAATTCATATTATGATTTTGTGGAGGACCTGAAGGAGTTTTATATTTCTTGATAATAATTTGTTGATATGGCAACAGATGAAGTCATAACCTGGTATTTGGGTGTGATCTCTTCCTCACACCTAATCCAAAGAGTTTTTCATAGTGTTATTGGTGTGAAATTTTATGACTGTGATATTAGTTTTTATTTAACATGTAAGGCTTGATAAGGTGACCTAGTTGATTTGATTGCACTATTGATTTTTGTAAGGATGAGCATATTGGTTTTGGTAAATTTTTATGCTTGCAGAAAGAATTGTATTTAGAAAGTGCCCCGATCATAGTATATTTGCATTGACATTTGCCTAGTGAAGCCAGGAATATGTGTTGATCCAATCCTCTACTTCAATGTGGTCCAAGCTATGCAATTGATTTTGGTTTTACATGTTGATGATCTATTCTTGAAAGGTAATGAGCCTCTGATGAATTACTTTATGCAGCTTGAAATATTTTATTGTGAAGTTATTGAAGAGATTTTGTAAAGTGGAAATGCAAACCCTCGAACACTTAGATTGAATTTAAAGAATTTATACCTGACATGGCAACCGATAGTTGATTCAAGCATTGACGTGTCACATGAGCACTAGTCCACACATACACACACAAATACATACATACATACATACATACACACACACACACACACACACACACATATATATATATATGTATGTATATAGATATATATTGCATGGAATTTGGGTCAATTCATGGTTGAGCCACTTCATACACTTTGTGTTGATGCCAAGAACACTTCGAGATATTTTCATGGAAGAATGAATTTTTGGGTTTGAGATATTCTTAATATGATATGTAACTACATGGATGTACTGATGTTGATTAGGAGCATTATTGATAATATGAGCACATCTAGGTGTTGGCTTAGTATGAGATCTTCCATGATATTTTGAATTAAAAGTGTGTAGAATTAAGCACGACCAATTTTTAGTATGATGTTGGTAGCATGGCTAGTTATGGGGTAGATTGGTTAAGGAAGCTCTCTAAATAGATGTTTGAGTAGGTTCTGGATGTGATAATGATACATTGTGATTATAATGAGTGGGATCTAATTAGCAGAGAATATTGTACATAGATGGGATTGAGATGTCTTCATATATTGAGACCATGTTGTTTTACAAGGCAAGATTCGGCTTTTTATTACTACCTTCGTGAGATGGAGGATGAATAATGTAATATTTTTGTGATATATATTTTTTCTAATATAATGTTTCATTTGATGTCCTATATAAACATGAGAATGTTTCTATTGAGACATTATGATTTAACTCTTTAATGAGTTGTTAGATAGTACCAGATATGATCACATTGATATGTTTCTTATCTAAATAGAGTAAGACTAATTGAGGACACTAATCTAGATCCTCCCCCCTTGTTTGAGCTCCCAAGGTGAGAATTTGAGATGGAGGGCTCCTCTTATTGAGGGATCTTTGCACAATATTGTATCACCTGTATTTGTTACCAAAAGGATCGGAGATGTTACTTCCCTATCTTGGACTATGCAACGTATACCTCAGTTGGAATCCTACCAACAACTTGAGCTTGTTGGTATTTTCTCCTCATCTAGACAATAGGTTGAGAGAGTGCTTGGAGGTGCGTTACCCAAGTTGATTATGATCTAGGTGTTCTACCAGGTGACTCTTGAGGGTCATTTTCGAGAAGATCAGGTAGTAATAGGATGGATGATACATTGCATTGACATAGTGGAAGATCTCTGCTTCCATATGCAATGAATATTATTCCTTGACATAGGGTCAGATATGTTTCATCGCCTATGAGATGACTTGGGGTGAATGTGTCCAGTAGGACCTTTGCCACAGTCATATTCATGAGGTGGGAGTGTACTGTAGGACCTTCCTCATCATAATTTTTTGTTGAGAATGACCTCCCCAATGTGGTTCCAAGTTTAGAAGGGTTCCCTAATGATAAGCTATCTGAAGTTTCCTTGATAGTAGCATTTGGATCCTCTCTTGTAGTGATTCTTGGTGGTAGTAGTGTCTCCCTAATGAATAGAGGGTGGTAGCTTGGACTCCCCTCTGATGTCAAACTCTTCTTCTTTTAGATTTCATAATTTTCAACATATAAGTAGATACAATCAAGACATAAGTCGGGATAAGCATAAATGATCCAAGATGAGTTGTGACATTATTTAATGATGAGATAATTGAGATTGGATTTGATTTGATGACAAGATACTTGTGATGATCGCATGATGTAGTTGGAATTTCTCCCTAGCTGAGAGGGAGTGTTAATTTGGAAACTCAATGACAAATTCCAATCATGAGAATAGATTCCTATTTTCAAGGGGACCAATTTGGACTACTGAAGGGCTCAATTTCGATAAGGGAAAATGTACTTTTGAATCAAATCCCACATGTGCACAAAAAGACAAGTCGACCAAAAATAGAAATTGGACACCCATGGATGGTTATAAATACAAGTAAACTGACCCTCATTTGGATATAATCATTATGGTGATAATTCTTCATTGTTTGTGCTTGGCTCATGGAGTTTTGATTGTCGGTCATAAATATTGTTTTGTACAGGCTTGATACTAGAGGAACTCAAGATCAGATGTTTTTCTAGAGTTTTGGATCTATACACAAGCATGGAATAGCTAGTTTTTCGTCACAACCACAAGCACGTAAGCTCATGTGTGAGATTGAAGGGTTTCAGTCACACACAAATCACTCATTACATACAATAGGAAGATAGGGTTTGGTTTTATAAGTTAACTATGGATTTTGTTAGTTGACCAGAGAGTTTAGAAGCTGACCAATGACAATGACAGTTGACCACAAGGTTCTAAAACAGGGTTTTGATTATTACCATTATTGGGTTAATGTCATGGATGTTGTTTACTTGATATTGGTGGAGAGGATTATGGTTGAAGATATGGATCATTATACTCTGTTTTGTTGAATGATTCAATGACAATGTAATAAGAAGAATAATTTGAAAAGGCTTTCTCTATAATGCGTTTTTCCCTAGCCTCCCTCAAATGTTGGTGTCTCTATGTGTGAATTATTTTCTTCTATTTTCCCTTTATGTTTCACTGAATTAATTTTGATATAATTATTTCTATATAATTACATATGTTGTTGAATAATGTTGTAAATCTTAATAATGATATGATTTTATAGGGTGAATTTAATATGAAAATGAAGAAATGAAGTTATCTAAAGCATAGAAGAATATAATCATAAGGAAATTTAATAGGTCATATAGAAAAGGATAAATGGAGTGAGCTAGAGAAGGTGTTGGAAGTTAGAGAGAGAGAGAGAAACAGGGAAAGAAATGGAGGTAGTTGATGTTTGGAATGAACTCAGTGAGGTAGGGAGGGATAAAGAAATACAAGAATGGGGAGGGATACAGGAGAGAGGTAGAAAAAGAATGAGAGAGAAGGGAGATATAGTAGAGTTGGATGGGAGATAGTTATGGGGGAAGAGGGATGGATATAAAGATAAAGCTAGACAATAGAGATAGAAATGGAGAGGTCTTGTTGTGGATAACATAATTCATAAGTAAAGAAGAATGGGGGGAGAGAGAGGGAGAGAGATAGAGGATGTTGAGTGAGAGGAAGAGGGAGTGACATAGTGATAAATAAATATGGAGAGAGCGTGTGGTGGGAGAGATAAGGATATAGGAGATCATATACAAATAAATATCGAGGAGTGGGGCAAAGGGAAATAGAGACAATAAGAGAAAGAGAGAGAGAGAGTAAAAGGGTGATTACATAGGGAGGGGGATAGAGAGAGGGCGAGAGAAGGGGGTGAGAAGGAAAGAGGGTGGAGATAAATCCATATATTTAGAGAAAGAGGGTGGTAGAGGGAGTGATGTGTATATGGAGAGAGAGAGAGAGATAAATATAGAGAGATTGAGAGAAAGATAATTTGTGAGATAAAGAGATAGATCAGAAGAGAGGGATTGATAGAGATAGCATTAGAGGGGGGATAGAAAGGGAGGAGAAGAGAGATAGGGAGATATGGAGGATGTAGAGTGGGAATAGGATGGAGAAATAAGGAGTGAGAGATAGATAAGTAAATATATAGGGAGAGATAGAAGGAGAGTAGGTGCAGGTAGAGAAAATGTTGGAGGGGATGGAGTGAGCGAAAGAGAGGGAGGGGGGAATAATAATTAAGGATATAAGGAGGGGGATAAAATTAGATATGGACAAAGAGAGAGAGAGAGAGAGAGAGAGAGAGAGAGAGAGGTGGGTTTTCTTGAAGCATGGACTAGGTTCGGGACTGAGGGATGGAGAAATAGTTGAAGGGGGAAGGAGCAATGATATAGAGAAAGGGAAGGACACAGATAATGGTGACTGAGAGGAACAATTAGTGAGACAAATATATATACTTATGGGGAGAGAGAGATAAAGCGAGGTCATATAGAAAGTTAAGTAGGAAATAAGAGAGAGATAAAGAGGGAGGAAGAGAGATAGAGAGCGTAAAAACGTAGGTTGAGAGGTGAGAGGGAGGGAGGAAAGAGAAAATAATGGAATGGGAGAGAGAGGGAGAGATGGAGGGAGGGAGAGAATAGGGTGAGTTGGAGAGATGCGAGAGAGAGATAGGTCAATATGGATAAATAGAGGGAGAAACAATGTCATGGTGATACAAGGTAAGACAATAATATAAGGAGGGAAATTTGTAAAGCTATAAGGAGGATAGAGAGGGAGAAAATTGTTATGATGGTGAAAGAGGGTTAGAGTGATAGAAATTAAGGGAGAGAACAAGAGACATACTTACTTTTGTAGAGGGACAATGATAGGGGAGAGTGGGAGAATGATAGTGAGTGAGGGAGGGAGAAATAGAGAAGGATACTAATGGAAATCAGTATAAATAGGGAAGAAGAGATAGAGAGACAAAGGAAAATTTGTAAATGGAAATAGAGAGATAAAATGTGGGGGGAGAGAAAGAGAGAGAGGGAAGTAGAAACAAACGGAGGAGAGAGAGAAGGAGGAAGGAGGTGGAGATTGAGAGAGTGGAGAAGGAGAGGGAGGGAGAGTGGAAGATGACCAAGGTAGAGAGAAAAAAAGAGTAAGAGGCTGATATCAAGAGTGATAAATAAAGTGAGTGGGAGAGAGGGAGAGAGTGGAGGGGCGAGAGAAATTAATATTGAGAGAGGGGAAAGAGAGAGGGAAATAAATTGAGTGATGAAGAGAGGAGGTTGGGAGGAAGGAGGAAGAGATGAGACAATATAATAATACAGAGTGAGAGAGAGAGATAGATTATGTGAAATGGAAAAAAATAGGGATATAGGGAGGGATAAATAGAAAAAACTAGAATATGGGGAGGGTGAGAGAGTTATTGGTGAGAAAAGAATAAAGATATTTAGGGGGAGAGGAAAATTGAGACCGAGGGGCCAATATT
>APFE031452617.1:53507-82101 GCA_000404065.3 Pinus taeda
ATAATTTTAGAAAAGGATAATCCATCTTTCATCCTAAGAGATGAATTTCCAATTAATATTTTAGTAGAAAAATCATGTTGTCGATGACGAGATGATGATATATTTGACTAGATTTCATTGTAGTAAGGATGAAATTAGAGGAGATAGGTGCACAACATTTAGACAAGGAATCTCATATAATGCAACCTAATTTTCAACAATGTGACATTTGGTAATGTACCCTTGAGCACATCAGGTCGAATTGAACAAATGTAAATCGAAAAAAAATAAGTTATTGGTTTTAGAATAAAAGTCTATCAACCCAACCTAGATTATGCTTTATGTGATGAAGAATTTTAGAAGAGATTTAGATGGATGGGAATGATTTATGATTTATTGTAGTTAAGATACCTAAATAAACCACTCATGAACATTCCTATAAAATTATCGAAGAATACTTTGAATTATAGACTAATGTAGAAAAATCTAAAATATTTGTGTCCTTGTTAAAACCTATGAGATTAACTAATGTTACAAGAATTATAGGCATTAAAACGATGAAAAATATAGAAACAAGTAATCATATTGTTTGAAAAATTGTGGATACCTTTAAAAAAAATGGTAATACAACTTTATCCGAGGACTATAACACATTTCATTGTAACTTTTTATAATTAGTTGTTAAGAAGATAAAATGAGAGCATCTTTTTTAAAACGCAAATCCCATCTCATTAATTGCAATGTAAAAATCCCTCAAAAGTATTTTATTGTACTTTATATCCTTCACATAGTTGGGGAAAAAAATTCTTGGGTCTTCATTGGTAGACTACCACATTCTAATATGAACTTAATTGCACTAGTGAATTTTTTTTGCATGAGAACACTAGATCTTATTCTAACCAAAAATATGAAATAAATTTAAGAAGGGGATCCAATAATAATCAAACCCACATTGAATAATCCCTTAACTTGACATAGATAGAATTTTATGAAAGTTTAAAGAATGCATATTTTTCACATAAATTCGGCCAATGTTTATTTGAGAAATGCAAACCTTGGTATCTTAGAATATACAAAAATTGTACCACATGTTTCCAATACCAAATTGAATATTCTTACTATTATATCACACACACACACACAGACACATATTATATTTCATAGCACCCTTATGCGAGAATGTTTAGTCATACTTCCACAAACATAATATAAAACATTTAGTCATAATATCCTTTGAACATGTCATGATGGGGGTACATTTTATTCAAAATATTTATTAGAGGGGAAATTTTGAATTTGTGATGTAATGGCATTAATAAGAAATCTCATTCATATGAAAAACGCATTATGAATTATAGAGGAAGGAGGTTAGCCTGAAAAACTTTAAATATGTCACATATGATGTCAAAGGAGGTAATGGATGAAAAATAATAAAATTTGTCACTTCCTTGGTTAGTGATGAGTACATTAAAAATATCCTTCATTTCATTGAAATTCTAGTTTGATTGTTGGACTTAAACATTGTAATAATGTATTTTTATATCTAAATATGAAAATATCTTACAATATGTTCATGTGGCTTGACAATAAAATGAAATGCTTTATTATGTAGAGATATATTTACATTCACACTATATTATCAATGTTGTATTTTTTATAGAACTACACCATTCAACCACAGAATGAAATTAAAAGCCAATATTGTGAGTCCAAGAAGGTTAGCATGATGGAAAAATTTGCCTATGGGCATGGGCTAAAGAGTAGTGAAGTTGTTCTAAAATAACTTGAAGGAAAATAATATACACAATTATGAACATTCAATTTGGTTAGATGGTTAGATTGGCCAATTAAAAAATCTTTTTATTTCAATGGCTTGGTATTTGTGCAAACAAAAGAGGTACCATATATTTGGAAGCATATTGAGATTGGCAATGGAAAATGGGATCATGATGGCCCCAAAGCATAAATTAAAACTACATTACACATGGAATTAATTAATTTCACTACTACTTCGATCACTCAAGATGGAAAATCCATTATTAACTAGTGTTATTGAGTTATGGGGGTAGAAGCAACACAAGAATACCAATCAGCCATGGAATCACAGGTACATAGATTTTTAGTGGGAGTGGTCAATGTAGATTGAATAGAATCACATGAATGAAAAGTAAACAAAGGTACTCATGAATTTCATTCGATTCAATCATTACATAATGCTATGCCTCAGACAAGGATGGAAACTTTTTCTTTCTTTTGTGCAACATGTGGTAGTAGTGAATGGGATAGTTATGATTCCAAAGACAAGGTAGAAGGTTGGTATCATGTATAGCTCTCCTTTGGTAAATGCCCAAATATAGAATTAACATCATTGGAGGTTAACCAGTCAAATATTTCAGTATATTTTGATCACATCTCAGATCTTCTACAAGAATATTCATTGATTATATTATTATTTTTTATCAACTAGGATGAACATAGTATATCGTATTAATTTTTTAATGTATTAACTTTCTATCCCTCCATTTTTTTAGGGCATATATAGGAAATTGTTTTTTGAAAAGGTGATGAATCACGTAATTATCATAGTTGGAATGATGGCTAGAGGGAAATAAAACCCTAATTTTTGATGGGCCTCCAAATTAGAAACAATTTAAGGCCCATCTGAACAACTTGTAGCACATTTAACCTCTCTATTTTCATTTTATCACATTTGTTAAGCTATACTATGTTCATTAGGAAGGTCTAGAGATAATATCATATTATGTGCCTAATATTATTTATTTTTGCAGAATATTGATAGAATATTGAGTACTTTTTGAATAATATAATATTGTGAAATCATCCCTACGATAGGATGGATCAATATTAGTTAATAAATGAGTAGGATATTATGAAATTATTTTAAAAAAACTGGAGCTTTGATGATTCAGAAAATCTAGGAATGTGTTCTCGGTCATTTACTGAAGATTCCTACTATTGGGAACTAGATCCACTTTCTGATGGATTTGGGAGGGGAAAGTTGCCTCCTTTCAAGGAGGATGCTTTCCCATCAAATTTATAAGTATACATTTTAATTTTCCTCTAGGGCATGCATTTCTTAGACTTCTTGTGAAGAAAACTTGTTATTTGGCATGTCTACCTTCCTTTCAAGAAGGGATGTACATGGATTGACTCTAATAATGATGTTCATTATCATTTTCAGGTTATAAGTCTTGTTTTAATTCATAGGACTATGATTATACTTTGGTTTGGCTATCTTAAGAGCCTCAAAACCCTATTGTACAATTTGTTTTATCTTCTTTGAATGTTTTATTCCTTCGCATTTCTTATTTTCGTACTTAGTGTTCATGTTTCATTTTTTGTAAGCTAGATTTCTCAAATGATTTAAGTGTTTTAAAAGGTAATATATATATTTACAAGTATGATTCAACCTTATAACAAATTTTCAAAGTCATATTCATCCTTGAGATACTTGGATTGGCTTACTAGTTCATAATTCTAGAATTTTTGGAAGTATCGCGTAACAAAATCGTAGTAAAGCTCCACTAACTTTTAGTAGGTGTTGTTGAGATTATTTAAAATTTTACTACAATTTTATTGAAGCCTAAAAAATCCAACACAATAACAAGCCTTACCCCATATAATTTTCACTTGATATGGTTATGAATTTGGTAGGTTAACTTGCTCACTCATTCTAGAATTTCTAGTTTCTAGAGTAGCAATTTTCTACTATTTTTTAGCACATGTTAAAAATGGTATTTCAGAGTGATTCAACTTGGATTGGAGTCTTAGGAAACCATACTTAATAATAAAAAAATTACCCCATCTCATTTTAATTTTATTTCCTTAGGCATATGGCAAGTTAACTTGAGAAACAATCATCATGTAGCAATCATGTAGTGGTTTGTTTTTGAGATCTTCTTCCCTAGATTCACCTTCAACTCATGGTAGAAATAGATTTATATCCTATGAATTGTCTGAGACCACTTTGGTTGATCTATGGTTTTGTTAGGGATCCATTTATCTCTTACATTTCTTGCTTCCTACATTTTGATTTCTGTAATTAGTGTAGATTTCCTTTCAATAATTTACTTTAAGAAAGGTGTGATTTCATTCTTTCAAGAGTAATATAGGACTTTAATTTCCTACAAAATAGAATATATTTCCTTGGTTTTCATTTTTCTTGAAATTTAGTCAAATACAATAGGTTCCTGTTTTATCATTTACTTTCAAACAAATGTAATATAGGTTTTCTTATTGTTATTTACCTTTTACAACTTCGGATTGGTGTCTTACCTAGATATTTTTTCATTTGAAATTTCATTCCCTTCTTTCACCTGCATCAAAGGGAGTAAAACTAGGAATAGAGGGCTTGGTAGACATACAGTGTTGGCCCCCCTTGAGTTTTTACAAACCCTAGGTTGATAATATAAGTTGGTAGCCTCAAGAGTTGTAGTAGTGTTGCAATACTAGGGCTCATGAATTTTTGGCATCATTGATGGGGAGGGTTTAAAAGAAAACACTATCTTGTTCTTGGAATGGTTCCTTCTCCTTTCTACATTGGTATATTCTGAAAGAAAAAAAATGCATTAGTCATCTCTCATTCAATTTTTTTATAAGAGGAAAAAAAATATATCTTCAATACCAAAAATCCCCCACCATTCACTTTAGTAGGTAGAAGAAGAAGAAGCTTGATCGCTTGAAGGAAGATCTATCATCATGAGTAACTACAAAAGAGAGGGATCCATTAGACCACCATTCTTTGATGGGATATACTTTGTTTATTAGAAGGTAAGTACCACAACTTATCTTCAATCTCTTGGAACAGATGTCTACAAAATCATGGAAGGAGGATATACAATTCCATGAGAAATTCCTACAGATAAAGTAGGTAAAAAGCAATATGAAACCAATGCCAAGGCTGTTAATACATTATTGGGGAGTCTTTCAAAATCAAAACTTGTCAAAGTTATGCAGCTCAAAGCTACGAAATAAATATGGGACAAGATCGTTCTCAGCTATGAAGGAGACAATCAGGTAAAACGTGCAAAACTGCAAACTCTCAAAATTCAATATGAAACTCTCAAAATGCACAATGATGAAAGTATGGCTAGTTATTTCTTACGTATAGATGAGATTGTTAATTGGATGAAGAATTTGGGTGAAGAAATAAAACAAGTTACTTTAGTTAAAAAGGTTTTAAGATCCTTGTATACTAAGTTTGAATAAAAAGTATCTGCCATAGAAGAAAAGCATGATCTTCAGACTATTACTATGACAGTGTTGCACGAAATCTTAACTACTTTCGAAAGGAGAAAAGGAGGTCCATAAGATATGATAGAAGTCGCATTCAAAGCTTCAGGAAGAGAAGAACTCAATGAATCAAGACATATTTTAGAAGGAGAGGAAGAAGAAAATTTTGTGAAGAACCTTCAACAGGGTTCCAGAAGGATCAGAGTTAAACTATCCTTCAAATGTTTTGCCTGTGGAAGAGTTAGTCATTATGCTGCCAAATGTCCTCATAAAGATAAGCTTGATAAAGGTATGGAATCAACAAAATTGAATAGAAAAAAAAGTGTAACTAAGATGAGCTACTATACGCATGAAGATAACGATGGTTTATCAAATAGTGATGAAGATGAAAATAGTAATGACTATAGACTTCTGATGGCTTTTGAAGATGATTATTTCCTAGATGATTTAGATGAAGATGACCTTTATGAAGAAATCTCTAAACTTAAAATCTGTTTAGAAGAAAAGAATATGATTATAGATACTCTAACATTCGAACTTGCTGAAAGAGAAAAACACAATGAAAAACTAGAATGTGAAATTGTGGGTCTAAGAAAGGATATTGAGAAAACAAAAGATCTTAATCTTAGATTTTCTAAAGGATCAGAAACCTTAAATGAAATTATCAAAGTGCAATGCTCTCCTCTGATAAAGGCAAGTCTTGGATATAATAAAGAAGCACCCAAGCATAGAATTCGTCAACCTCCACTAAAAGCTACCTTGATGCAGCAAAGAACAGTGAACAGTCTGACAATCAACAGCAAAGGCATAAAGCAGATCACCAGGTAAATTAGGCTCAATTTACTTCAAGGATGAACAAAACCTACAACCAACCTCAGGTAAGTCATACTTCAAGAATGAATATCAATAGTAACTATAATCACCAGGTCAGTAGATTCGATAATCGCAAGAGCTACTTTAATGGTCAATGTTTTTCATGTCATAACTTCGGACACAAAGCTGCTCAATGTGTTTCTTACAAGGCCATCATGACTAGAGAAGCACGAAATCAAAGGAATGTAATGAGGATCATGAAACGAACCTAAAATAATTTTTCTCTTCTTGAAAATGAAATAGAATGCTCTATCTGCAACAACTTTGGTCATGAAGAATTTGAGTGCAAGAGTAAATTTCAACAAACATCTCAGAAGGAGAAAGCTTCATTAAGTCCCAAAATATGGAGAATGAAAGAACCACAAATAGAAAGATTTGGTATAGCCTTTTATGTAGAAGGACAAGAAAATCAGTGGTACAACGACAGTGGATGTTCGAAACACATGAAATGTGATAAAAAAAAAAATCAGTCATATAATGTCTTAGAAAAGGAAAAGGATGTCTCTTTTGGAAATGAAACTCTTGTTGTCATAAAAGGTAATGATTTTTTTCTCTTAAAAGAGAAAGTTAAAGCTGGGAATGTTATGTATGTTGACGGTATAAAGCATAACCTGTTGAGTGTCAGTCAAATGTGTGATCAAGGAAATGAAGTAGTATTTCAATCAAATGGATGTGTTTTTCATGAGCTTGATATAGGAGAAACTGTGATCAAAGGTATAAAAACTCCAAACAGCTTATACATACTCAAGGGAGGACAACAACAATGCTATCTAAACAAAAATGATGAACAATGGCTCTCGCATAGAAGATTGGGGAATCTAAGATTCTCTCAAATAAGAAAAGCATGCATATTCCAAGTTGTTCATGTTCTTCCTAATATCAGCATCCTAGAAAATACAAGATCAAAAAAATGTCAATTTGGTAAGCAAATAAGAGCACACTTCCCTGAAAGGGAAGGATCAACTAGTAAGCCTCTTAAACTTGTCCATACTGATTTATGTGAACCGTTAAGGAAAAATTCACTTTGGAGAGAGGAATACTTTATATTGTTCATTGATGATTTTTCCAAAATGTGTTGGATAGGGCTTCTAAAGCATAAAGATGAAGCACTTGAAAAAGTCAAAGCCTTCAAAGCCTTGGTTGAAATTGAATCAGAATGCAAAATCAAACGCCTTAGATCTGATTGAGGAGGGGAATTTACCTCGGATGAATTCTTTGACTTTTGTGAAGAACATGGAATAAAAAGGCAATTCTCCACTATAAGGACTCCTCAACAAAATGGAGTGGTAGAAAGGATGAATAGCATTGTTCAACAAATGGCTCATGCTATGCTAGATGAGTCTGAAACACCTACAACCTTCTGGGGTGAAGCTGCATTTGCTGCCATCACCATTCTCAACCAAGCAAATGTTCGGGTAAACAACACTAAAACTTGACATGAACTTTGGTATGGTAGACTCATACTGTAAAATACTTCAAAGTTTTTGGAAGCAAATGTTACATTAAAAGGACTGAAGAAAAACTTGGCAAGTTTGAACCTAGAGTAGATGAGGGCATTCTCCTTGGTTACTCTTCCCGAAGTAAAGGATTTAAGTGTTATAATAAAAGACTTGGGAAAATTATTGAAAATATTGATGTTGTGGTTGATGAAGCATGCAAAAATCCAAATCAGGTAAAAGCTGAAGATTGTGGAGAAGATGAGGATTATCCTCCAACATCAAATCAGACTAATTCTAAAGAAGAAACCAATGAAGCACTAGAAGAACAGATAACAATATAAGAAAAGATTCCACCTAGATATGTTCAGAAAAATCATCTAGAGACTCAAATTTTGCGATAGAAAGAGGTAGGTGTGCAGACAAGAAGAACTATTACAGAAGCTTCAAGTTATCTAGCATTGCTTTCCTCCATCGAACCTCAAAACATAAATGAAGCATGCAGAGATGAATGTTGGGTGAAGGCCATGAATGAAGAACTTGAGCAAATTGAAAAGAATAATACTTGGGAATTAGTTCCTAGACCTCATGATAAGAATATCATAGGAACCAAATGGATAGAAAAACAAGATGAATGAAAATGCAAAAGTTATTAGAAACAAGGCCAAACTTGTTTATGAAGGATATGCTCAAGAAGAAGGTATAGATTTTGAAGAAAATTTTGCACCTCTTTCTAGACTTGAAGCCATAATAATGTTCATTGCTCTTTCTAGTTTTCAGAAATTCAAAGTATACCAAATGGATGTAAAATCTGCCTTTCTTAATGGAGACTTAGAAGAAGAAGTGTATATTGAGAAACCAGATGGATTCATTCTTGGAAATGATGTAAAACTTGTATGCGGACTCAAAAAGGCTCTCTATGGTCTAAAACAAGCTCGAAGGTCCTAGTATTATCATCTTGACAAATACCTCCATCAACAAGGGTTTTCAAAACGACCAGCTGATAGCAATCTATATACAGAGATTGACAATAATAAATTTCTAATATTTCTTGTGTATGTTGATAATATCATTTTTGTTAATAATGAAGAAGACATGAATCATAATTTTATTTGAAATGTCCTTTCTTGGTGAGCTTACATATTTTCTTGGTTTACAAGTTTGATAAAGCAAAGATGGTATTTTTTTGTCACAAACAAAATATCTCAAGTAGATCTTCAAAAAATATGGAATGGAAGATTCGAAACCAGTATGTACTCCAATCATAAGAGGATGCAGTCTCAGCTCAAATGATGAATCAACAGCAGTACATCAATCAACCTACAGATCCATGATTGGTAGTCTGCTTTATCTAATAGGTACCCAACAAGACATCATGCATGCAGTGGGAATAGTTGCAAGATTCCAAGAAAATCCAAAGGAATCACACCTTGAGGTAGTCAAAATGATTTTCAAATATCTTCAAGGAACAAAGGATTTTGGTTTATGGCATCCTAGAGATATAGATCTTACACTTCATGCATACATAGAAGCAGATTGGGTAGGAATCATTGATGATAGAAAGAGCACTAGTGGTGGTGCATTCAATATGGGTCTAGATTAGTGTCTTGGTTCAGCAAGAAACAAATCTCAATTGCATTATCTACAACTGAAGTAGAATATGTGGCTGCTGCATCTTGTTGCACACAACTCCTTTGGATGATGCAAACATTGTAGGACATTCAGATCACATGTACTCCACCCATCTCCATTCTATGTGATAATACAAGTGCCATCAGTATTTCAAAGAATCTAGTCATGCATTCCAAGACCAAGCACATACCCATCAAATATCATTTTCTAGGTGAACAAGTGTTTGAACAAAAGGTCAAATTGGAGTATGTTCCCTCCAAAGGATAGGTTGCTGATATATTCACCAAAACACTACCTAGAGAGACATTTAAATATCTCAGATGGCAGCTAGGAGGAGTTGATGCATCATCTTGCTATTAAAACTGATCTGTTTCAGAGAAAAGTGGTTATACCAGAGTTTCATGAAGTGTAGCCACATACATATGCAAGTTTCTATAGATACAACCACGTATATGTTGGTTTGAAGAAAACAAGTAGGCCTGACTCAGGATAAAAGGAGTCTGATATGGGTCTGACAGTCATCATCTGGCACAGGTTCATGGGGAGAATATACTTCTAAATAATGCATTGTTGGAATTATCTTAGAGGATCTTGGTACAAATTCTTACTTGTTCTTTATTTAGGTGGAATAGGTTTAGAGGTAGATCATGATTTCTAGTTTGGATGCTAATTAACAGATGTTGGTGATCATAGTTGCGGATGACTCTCATGGTCTTGTTTCAGATATTTGGTCTTTATTTCATGTATATTTTTCTTTAGTGTCAAGGTCATGAAACGATCTATTACCCCACTATGCATGGGATGGATGATGTAATGTTTTTATTTTGAAATGTATAAACAATTTGTATATCCCCACTTGGTTTAGTGGATGAGACAAGTTTGGTATATCCCCAATTGGTTGAGATATGGATGTATGTATAAGTCATTAGTGATAGGAAGGTCATCTATGATATATGTATAGAGTCATGTTCTTATTTTAGAACATCTTTTTGCATATATTTAGGGGGAGCATGGAGCTCAATCAACACACTTCAACATATCAGAGAAAATTGTATGAACTCAGGGGGATCATAACCCGTTGCCCTTGAAGACAAAGGGGGAGAGTGACATAGGGTTGCCATCAAGTCTAAAGGGATAGATTATTCACATTATGACACAGATTTGGCACTATTACATAGGTGTTGTCCTTGATGGCATTATTCAGTCTTTGCAGCCTTCTTCCAATGATCAAACATGCTCTTACAAAGTGATTTCAGGGTGTCAAAGTCAAATTTTGTCATTTCAGTGAGTCTTCAAGTAAAATTTGGTCACTAGGTATTAGGTCTAGGGTTTTTTTCACTCCATTGAAAGCTTTACAAGTGTCTCACCATTTGGCTGAGTGTACCATCATTCAAAGAGTTATCATCGTTTCAAGTTCACATGGGTCATTTTACACCTTGTTCGTGCCTCAGTTGTACTTGGATAAGGCCCATTTCCCTCTCCTAGGGTTTTGAACGTAATTTTTCTTGGATGGCCAAATGATAAAAGAAACTTGTGTCCTGATGTTCAACACCTTCCCCTATATTTAATATATCTTCTTAAATTCTTCCCAGTACTCATATCCCTCAAATTCATCATTTTCCCACAAACCCTATTTTATTGCTATAATTTGACAATTTTCTAGGGTAGGCTTGTGTTTTTCCCTTTTGGACCCTTTTCCCCCACTCAATCTTTGAAATTCCACTTTCCCCTACTTCCTAGCATCCCTCCCTACTTCTCAAAATTTTCCGAATAATTTAGAAGCCCCTCATCCCCTTCATTTCCATTGATTTCCACAAATCCCTTGTTCCACACATTGGGATACGTTTTCTTCAAACTATTTTTTTGAGCACGAAAACGTGAATTTGAAAACTATGAGAGAGGTTTTTTCCCATCATTGACCCAAGAAGAAAAACCTATTTTAGTTTTTAAACAAGTTTAATGGTTTGGGAGAAATGTCAAAAACCTCATTGGCCTGAGGAAGATTGATGCACTTCTGGAGTGACCTTGGGAAAATCAAGATTTCACATAGTTAGGATGTTCAAATGACTTTCTTGCTGATTTAAATGATGTATAAATAAAGAGATATTTCCAGTGAGCTCTCATGAGCTCAATTTGGAGTTGAGAAAGACTTTCAAAAGTTGAATGCAACAACACTATGCATTTAGGCAACCTTATTTTGCACATTTTGACCAGTCTTGGGAGATTTGAATTTTGATAGGCCAAATGAACTCAAAATTGAAAAATTCAAGTTATGTTGGAAAGTAGACTCAATAATATTTCTAACAAGCTATCATATGCCGAATTTGGACACTGGGAAGGCCTTTAAACGTCATATGAAAAAAGGTGTTTCACATTAGGGAGGCGCTACGCATCAGAGGGTTGGCGCAGGGCATCAGAACAGCACTACGCATTAGATAGTTTTTGCCAGTGTTAAATTACACAGGCACTGGGCATCAGGTAGACTCCACACATTGGGCCCAATGCATTGTGCATTAGTCCATAAGTTGCCAAAACATTCCAAATCACTAAATAATCCTCAAAAACATTGAATCTATGTCCAACAAGTAAGTTATCATTGTTCTTGAGCTGAATTTGATATCCTACATGTGTTCTTCATGAGTTTTACATTTTTAAAGTTAAACCATAGCTTGTCTTCATTATTTTCCATTTCATTGTACAAATTTCACTCCAAAATCGCAACCAACATCATTAAGACCCTTTTCTCTCTTGCATTGCCTTACATTACTCCATTTATCCCATTTTCCATATCCCACTCCCCTAAAGCAACTCATTATCTTCATCAAACCCTAAATCCCTCACTAAACCCTAGTTCCCCAAAACTTATCCCTTCATTCCCCAACTCCATTTCCCATTAGTAAAATCTCTTCATTCTCATCTCCTTGGTCCTCCCTCATTACCATTTTCCACCATATCATCATCACATCACTTCCCTAAGACAAGCACCAAGCACCATGGAAAGAAGCAGTGAGTATGATTTTGAGAAGGACATGCTTAGTGATAGGTCAAGAGAAAGAAATTTGTAAGAAAAGGAAGCCTCACAAAGGTGGAAAAATTATCAGGGAGGAACAGATCAGCATGAGTGAACTTCTTGCTTGGCCATTAGCCATCACATGTTTCAAACATCAGTCATGTTTTGATTTTTGTGAAATGGTAAAGAAGCATGTGGTTCCCTTTACTCCAGTTGAACAAGAAGTGGTTAATGAGAGAGAAATATGGCTTGAGAGGGTAAATATCTAGCTTGATGGTCTTCTAAAGAAATCCAACAGAGACAACAAGATGCTAAGGCATATGGCACATCATTATTTGATCCGGAATAGAATATGCAACAAGAGGATCAAGCACCTTAAGGCAAGATTAAGGAGGGACTTAAGAAGAAAAAAGAGGGGTGAGAGACTTGAGACCATGATTGATGTTACACTTGCCAAACAAAGTAACCAATGAAGTACATTTGAGCCAAAGCTGGGCAGATTTTGGAAAACTTTTGTAAATTTTGATTTTTTTGAATTAGGCAACACATGAATTTTCAGCTGATGTGTAACGCCATTGGTGTTGTGCTTTGAGTTGGCTTGGAATTTTGGAAAATGGATTACATTTTTGGATTCCTCATGGAAAAATAGTCAAACCCAAAAAGTTTTATGAAATTTGGAGAAGATCTGGGTCACCTAAATGGCAAAAAAATAACTAAAAAAGGACCTCTCTCCCACTTTTTGGATATACAGGAAGGAGTCTTGGGAGAAGTGATTTTTGAAGGGGCAAATGACCTCCAAATTAGAAAATTAAAAGTTTTCCAGAAGCTAGATAGGAAGGGATTTCCGAGGAGCTATCCTCCACTTAATTTTGACTTTAGGAAGCCTTCCAAAAGTGGCCTATAAAAAGCGTTGTGCATCAGGATCTCGGCACTGCGCATCAGGCAAATTTTTGCCAATTTTGCCCAAAAACTTAGAATTTCACCCAGTTTGACTATCAGTTGACTTTTTCTCTTGTCCTTCGAAAATTTGTTAACGTAAATGATGTAATAAGATGTAAATATGATGAAAAACTACTTGAGGGGGTAGATACATCAGTTAGAGGTGGTCTGAGGTTGAATGAATCAGTTTCCATAGTTTTAGAGGTAAGTTGTTACACTACCTATTTTCTAGTTCCTAGTTTAGATGTTGTTGAAACACCTCCATGACTCATGGATTCGACCCCTGATGGCTATCATAGGTGGTTTGAAGCCTATATTATGTACTTTCTTAGTCATTTGTAAAGGTTGGACTCTTGTGGATGCATTGAGCTACTTTGTACATCACTTCTGTAGTTTGGCAAGGAAATAAACCAAGGTTTTGCAGCATTTTGTGGGATTCTTGTGGTAATGTGAATTAGCATTATTTCCTCCTCTGTTATTCAGTTTATCTTATGCCATCATATCTTTCTTTCTGCATAACTAAATGAATCAAAATTAAAGGGTGGAATCCATTTGTGTTTCAGTGCTCTGCCTTAGGGTTTGTTTAGTTTTAAATATTTTCTACTATTTGAAGAGGACTCATAACATTTACATGCCCTCTCCAACTCCTCACCATTCTTTAGACTCACCATCACATTCATTTCAAAGTGCTAAAAAACTTGCCTACCTCGCCCCACAGAAACCTTTGCAAATCTGAGTTGATTTCCCGGACCCAAAACTGCCTTCCCCATCTGATCTAGCAAACAACCATTAAAATCAAACAAATTCATTTGACCAAGCATACCTAGCCTAAAGTAAGTATTTATATTAGTCATCTCAAGCCTTCCTTAATATATTTTCATTGAAATTGACAAGGAGAGAGCCCTATCCTGACCTGGTAGGGCTAGCTGCCAGGTTAATCGTGGTTTGATGTTACCCTAAACCTGCCTTTGTTTAGCCTGAGATCAATATAGGCTCTAACATAGTGGGGACCATACTGAGGAACGTAGTTTTATGTTCCTCTACAAAATATATCAAGTTCAAATCTGATTTTTGATGGTGAACAACGATCAGACAGAACAAGGCTGAAATCACTCACCTAGCAACTCCAAATCAGTTTCGAGATCAGATCCAAGGACTCCAGTGGAGGATGAACCTGACCAATAGAAACATGGAAGGACAATATGGAAAGCTCAGGTATTCAAGTTGGAATTTCATCCAAGACATTATGTTTGTTGTTATAAATTATTTCTTCTCTTTTCCCAAGAATGTCAAGAAGGCTTTACAAAGTACTTGTATTTGAGAAAAGATCCTCAGCTTGCATTTGATTCCTTCCCTTTGAAGATTGTGAATGCCAAAGATTTGCATGCCTTTGAGCTTGATCAAGATCCTTTTTCTGAAGCTTGTGATGGCCGGCTTCAAACTAATGAGCCTTAAGAGACCAAGGTTGATTCTACATCTTTTATACATACCCCTATACCTTGTAAAATTCCAGCTCGATACCAACCTCTGATTTTAACTCCTATATCCCATGCTTTCCATAAAAATCATTACCTATATCTACCAAGTTTTGATGGTGAATGTGACAACATCACTGCTGAGAGACATGTACTAAACTTTGAGACTTTTCTTGACATTTTTGAAGTTGATGAAGAGGACATTTGTATTAGGCTTTTTGCTCTTTCTTTGCAAGGAAAAGTCAAGAGTTGGTGCAAAACCCTATCTGATGTGAACATCTCAGATTTACAGTAGTTCGTCAAATTTTTCCTCGACATGTGGGTGGTCAAACAAAACCCTTTCTTAATTATAGAAGAGTATAACCAATTGAAACGATTGCCAGGGGAGACAGTATAACAGTTCTCTGCCATATTTAACCAAGTGTATTTTTCGATGCCGGTTAATATAAGACCTCCTCCTGGATCTGCTCCCTTTCACTACCCAAAAGCCTTTGATCTAGAAATGGAGTTTCAGTTGAGGGATAGAAACCTTGCAACACTTGAAGAGATGCAGAATTAGATGTAGAGGCTAATTTGTTGATCAAAAGGGAAAAGTTGAAGGAAGAAAAGATGAAGTACATAGATCCAGAGGAATTGACATATTTAGAGGTAAGGATCGACATTTTGGTAACTATAATGGAAGAGATGATGCAAAGGATCACCACAAGGAATGAGTTTAATGTTCAAGACCATGGCTCACTGATTGAAGAAAAAGTTGCTGATCCAAAACATTTTGCTTATTATCCTAGTTTTCATATGCCTAATAATGAGTGTTTTATAGATCATCTCGGAGAAGAGAGATCTGTCGATATGACATGCATGCTTGACGATGTATTATTTACTGAAGTTTTGCCTCAGTTTGATCAGTGTGAAGATGATCATGTTCTCCAAATATAAGCTAGGCTTGCAGGCAAATGAGCAGCTAGTTTGTGGAAGGAGGAAGTTCATTTTCAGCAACTCAAAAACAGTGATTAGCTATTGCATATTAGTTATGGAAGTGAGGATGAAAGTACAACAAATTTTAAAGTAAGTGAAGGATATTTGCATTTTTGTTTTGGTTTGTTTCAGATCATCAGAGATAACTTTCATGCAATCAAAAGTCAACCGTTGATAAGTTTCGATCTTGACCATCTTGAGGGCAATGAAATCGTTGTTCAAGACTTTTCATATCTAGAGTTACAACCGCCGAATGCCATTGATTTTCAAGTTGCAGATGTAGACTTGGAATCTGGAACATATCACCAAATGATGCAAGATGATCCCATGTCATTTTGTTTTGAATCATTTCAGTTTTTGAAGGGTCGTTCGCATAGTATATATTCAAATGAGCAGCCTGTAGAAAACCATGCCATCTCATTGGAGCCAATAGAAAATGAATTACAGCAATATTTTCAAAACTTTTATGATCCAATAGCTGATGTTTTGGATGTGTTTCTAGTCATACTCATTCTCCATTAGCTAACTGTGGGCTTGAAAAAAGTATTGATACAAACTTGATCCGGCAGTCGGTTTCTTTGTCATTATTAGCAAGCGTCTTGTCACAAAGCTTAGATGAAAGTGTTCATTCATGGTATGAGGAGAAGCAAAGTAATCCATTGAATGAGCTAATTCCTAGTGCACATGAATTTCAAGATCCTTATGTAGTGTTTTTGGAGTCAGATAGAGAATCCATATCATTCAACGGATTTGTTTACAAGTTTTCATGGGAGTTTCCTTTCAATAGTTCTCTCTTGTTGTTGATAAGAAAGCTCTTGTACAGAATTCAAACAACAACTAGAATTCTTACCTGGTTGCATTGGTTGTTTCATTTCACATGATCAGGTGATGAATGGAATAGTTAGAGCAGGTTTTGTTGAATAAGCTCCATTTTGAGCATATTTTCTAGTTTTTTTGTTGTGTTTTAGTATTGAGTCAGTTTCAAGTTAGTTTGTGTCTTTGAGTTGTCAGTTTTCAGTCATCCATTTCAGTTTGTGTTTTTGACTCCTTGCCGAATGGATAAGGCTACTTGGTCTACGGTGTTATTGGAACCTCCAAGGAGCTACATCCCCATTGGAGCCAATGTTAGAGTCAGTCTTTTCAGCCTTCCTACAATGATCAAACATGCTCTTACAAAGTGATTGCAGGGTGTCAAAGTCAAATTTTGTTATTTCAGTGAGTCTTTAAGTAAAATTTCGTCACTAAGTATTAGGTCTAGGGTTATTTTCACTCCTTCGAAAGTTTTCCAAGTGTATCACCATTTGGATGAGTGTACCATCATTCAAAGAGTTATCATCATTTTAGGTTCTAATGGGTCATTTTACACCTTGTTCATGCTTTAGTTGTACTTGGATAAGGCCCATTTCCCTCTCCTAGGGTTTTGAAGGTAATTTTTCTCGGACGACCAAATGATCAAGAAAGCTTGTGTCCTGATGTTCATACACCTTCCCCTATCCTTAATATAACTTCTTAAACACTTCCCATCACTCATATCCCTCAAATTCATCATTTTCCTACAAACCCTAGTTTATTGCTACAATTTAACAATTTTTTAGGTTAGGCTTGTGTTTTTCCCTTTTCGACCCCTTCCTCTCACTAAATATTTGAAATTACACTTTCCCATACTTCCTAACATCCCTTCCTACTTATGAAAAGTTTCTCAATAATTTAGAAGCCCCTCATCCCCTTCATTTCCCTTCATTTCCACAAATCCCTTGTTCCACACATCGGGATAGGTTTTATTCAAACTATGTTTTTGAGCTATAAAAAATGAATTTGAAAAATGTGAGAGAGGTTTTATTCCATCGTTGACCTAGGAATGAAAACCCATTTTATTTTTTACACAAGTTTCATGGTTTTGGACAAATCTCGAAAACATCATTGGCCTCAAGAGGATTGATGCACTTCTGGAGTGACGTTGGGAAAATCAAGATTTCACCTAGCTGGGATGTTCAGATGACTTTCTTGATGATTTAAATGATATCTAGTCAGAGATATATTTCCAATGAGATATCATGAGCACAATTTAGAGTTGAGGAAGACTTTCAAAAGTTGACTGCAACTGCACTTTGCGTTTAGGTTGCCTCATTTTGCACATTTTGACTAGTCTTTGGAGATTTGACATTTGACAGTTCAAATTCACTACAAATTGAAAAATTCAAGTTTTTTTGGAAAATAAACTCAATAAGCTTTCCAGCGAGCTATCACGTGCTCAATTTAGACACTGGGAAGGCCTTCCAAAGTCGTCTGTAACAAGGTGTTGTGTATTAGGGAGGCGTTGCCCATCAGAGGGTTGGCGCTACGCATTAGAGGAGCGCATCAGATAGTTTTTTCTAGTGTTAAATTACACAGGTGCTGCGCATTAGGCAAGTGATATGCATTGGGCCCAATGCGTTGTGCATCAATCTAGAAGTTTCCAAAACGTTCCAAATCACTCAATAACCCTCACAAACACTGAATCTTTGAAATTTGATATGCTACATGTGTTCTTCATGACTTTTGCATTTTTAAAGTTAAACTGTAGCTTGTCTTCATTATTTTGCATTTCATTGTACAACTTTCACTCCATAATCACAACCAACATCATTCAAAAACCTTTTCTCTCTTCTATTTCCCTACATCACTCCATTTATCCCATTTTCCATATCTCACTCCCCTAAAACAACTCATTCACTACCTCAAACCCTAAATCCCTCACTAAACCCTAGTTTCCCAAAACTTAGACCTTCGTTCCCCAACTCCATTTCCCATCAGTAAAATCTCTTCATACTCATCTCCCTTTTCCTCCCTCGTTACCATTTCCGACCATATCATCATCACATCACTTCCCTAAGACAAGCACGAAGCACCATGGAAAGAAGCAGTGAATATGATTTTGAAAAGGACATATTTAGTGATAGCTCAAGAGAAATAAATTTGCAGCAAAGGAAGCCTTACAAAGGTGGAAAACTTATCAGGGAGGAATCTATCAGCATGAGTGAACTTCTTGCTTGCCCATTAGCCATCACATGTTTCAGACATCAATCATGTTCTGATTTTTGTGAAATGGTAGAGAAGCATCTAGTTCCCTTGACTCCAATTGAACAAGAAGTGGTTAATGAGAGAGAAATATGGCTTGAGAGGGTAAATATCTAGATTTAGTTAATTCTAAAGGAAGCCAACAAAGAGAACAAGATGCTAAGCCATATGGCACATCATTATTTGATATGGAATAGAATATGCAACAAGAGGATCAAGTGCCTTAAGGTAGGATTAAGGAGGGCCTTGAGAAGAAAAAATAGGGATGACAAACTTGAGATCATGGCTGATGTTAAACTTGCCCAAAAAAGTAACCAATGAAGTACATTTGAGCCAAAACTAGGCAGATTTTGGAAAAAGTTTGCAAAATTTTGATTTTTTGGAATTAGGCAACATAGGAATTTTTAGCTGATGGTTGGCTTGGAATTTTGCAAAATGTCTTGGATTTTTGGATTCCACATGGAATAATACTCAAACGCAGAAAGTTTCATAAAATTTGGAGGAGATCTAGGTCACCTAAAGGGCAAAATAGACCTAAAAAATGCCCCATCTGCCATTTTTTGGACCCAGAGGAAGGAGTCTTCGGAGAAGTGATTTGTGAAGGGGCAAATGACCTTCAAATCAGAAAATTAAAAGAGTTTCAGAAACTAGACAGGTAGGGATTTCTAATGAGCTATCTCACACCTAATTTGGACTTTGGAAAGCCTTCCAAAAGTGGCCTAGAAAAATCACTAAGCATCAAGCTTAGGGTATTGTGCATCCGACAAATTTTTGCCACTTTTGCCAAAAAACTCAGAATTTCACCCAGTTTGACTATCAGTTGATTTTTTCTTGTCTCCTTGGAAAATGTGTGAAGGTAAATGATGTAACATAATGTAAATATGATGTAAAATGACTTCATGGGGTAGATACATCAGTTGGAGGTGGTTTGAGGTTGAATGAATCAGTTTCCATAACTTTAGAGGCAAGCTGTTACACTGCTTGTTTTGTAGTTCCTAGCTTAGATGTTGTTGAAACAACTCCTTGACTCATGAATTTGACCCTTGATGGCTAGCATAGGTGGTTTGAAGCCTATATTATGTACTTTCTTAGTCATTTGTAAAGGTTGGACTCTTATGGATGCATTGAGCTACTTTGTACATCACTTCTGCAGTTTGGCAAGGAAATAAACCAGGGTTTTGCAATATTTTGTGGGATTCTTGTGGTAATCTAAATTAGCATTGTTTCCTCCTTTGTTATTCAGTTTATCTTATGTTTATATGTGTCGTCATCTCTTTTTTCTACATAACTAAATGAATCAAGCTTAAAGGGTGGAATCCATTGGTGTTTCAGTGCTCTGTCTTGGGGTTTATTTAGTTTTAAATGTTTTCTATTGTTTGAAGAGGACTCATGACATTTACATGCCTTTCTCCAACTCCTCACCAGTCTTTAGAGTCACCATCACATTCATTTCAAAGTGCTAAAACACTTGCCTACCTCGCCCCATAGAAACCTCTGCAAATCTAAGTTCATTTCCTGTACCCAAAGTTGCCTTCCCCATCTGATCTAGCAACCAACTATTAAAATCAAACAAATTCCTCTAAGCAAGCATACCTAGCCTAAAATTAGTATTTATATCAGTCATATCAAACCTTCCTTGATATATTTTCATTGATATTGATAAGGAGAGTGCCCTATCCCGACTTGGTTGGGCTAGCTACAACGTTAAGCGTGGTTTGATGTTATCCTAGACCTGCCTTCCTTCAGCTTGAGGTCAATATAGGCTCTAACAGATGGCAACTAACCCTAGTGATAAATCATAGTTCAGACTCATAGAATGAAGAAAGAAAGGTATAGATAGGTTCCCCATTTATCAAGCCACGTGTACACATAGGATAGCAGACCAAAAGGAGCGTATAACGTACACATGGACTTTCACAGAGGGAAAGGCGTGTACATGATGGAAAACTAAGTTTTGGTCCATGGTATTTGGTCCATGGTATTTTGATCCTTGGTATTGGTCCAAGGTATCTAGTCTGGACTGTTGACCCCAGGTATTTGGTCCAAGGTATTGGTCCTAAGTGGTTTTGGTCCATGGTATTGAGTAAGACCTAAGACTATAAAATGATAAGAAGTTCATTCGGCAAAGGCACTCAAGTATTGAATATCTATTGAAGAGCAAGATATAGCATACAGGTTATTGGATTATGGTGCATAGTTAGATCTGAACCAAGGATGAACCTTAGCGCTTGATGAAGGATAAGACTTGATGATGGGTCATGATCTTAAGGCTTGAAGAGAAGTATCTTTGTGTGGTTTTTGATCATTTATTTGAATAACTGGTGCATGTTGTAGTCTATAAATATGATGATCTCGGTGTAACTAAAGTCTGAAATTATTGTAATGTTCAAATAACCATTTACAAGCTTTTACGTAGGTTCACTTTAAAAAAGGCGTGTATACACACTGGTCCTGCATATCAAAATAGCGTATACATCTTAAATTTGATTTGCAGATTTGTATGTAGGTTCGCCTTGAGAAAAGAGTGTATGCATGTAGGTTCGACACATTGAAGTAGTGTATGCCTCATAAAATACGTTTAGCTACTTCTGTTTGTTGTTGTAGTGTTCTGAGTTATGGTTACTGTGCTCTAGTTATTGTATTCTGGTTACAACATTCTGAAAAGTGATTGATTGACTTAGTTGTGATTTGTGCAAAGGAGATTGGTTGATGCAAATATATATATTTGATGTTTGATTGATTTTATTAATGAACACAGTCTTAAAATTTCTGAAATGTGGTCCTTGGAAGAAAAGATAAGGTTGTAGCCTTCTATAGGTCAGCACCTACGTACTAGTACACAAATCAGCTAGTACAAGAGATAGGGGGTTGTACCTCTCTTCCAAGAGAAGCTGGAGAATGAGAGAAGGTTGTAGCGTTCTGCAGGTAGAATTCTGCGTACTGGTATAAGATTGAAATAGTACAAAAATTGTAAAAAGAAGTTTGTAATTTAAAAAGAAGATAGAAATCATTGCAGCAAGTGGTTTTCACCCACATTAGGTTTCCACCTTATATCTTGTGTTCTTATGTGTGATTGTCTATTATGTTTTTACTGCACCTGGTCACTATTTATATGGTTCTGATGCACTGATTAAAGATCAACATATGATGAATTAACTGAATCATAAGTTTGTAGGATATATACTAGATGCCTAAAACACAGTTGCATATACATGTGAGTTCCATTAACTGAAGTAGGGTATATGAGTCTAATTATGGAAATGAAAAATTATTGACTTCCTAATACTGATTCCACCTCCCTCCCCTCTCAGTATTATTTCCAACAAATGACCTTATCCTCCCGAATCTTTTCAACCATATCAGTGGTCTTATGCCATTCCTTCTTTTCACCCATATCAACACCAAGTTCCTCAATGGGGTGATCCATATTTCCCCAAATATCCTTAATTGCCATGTTCACACTAGCCTCCTCAATGGAGCGATCCATATTTTTCTCAATATCCATGGTATCCTACACTCTAATCTCAACAAAAATATCATCCACCTCCTCCAAAACCATCTCAAAGACCCACACCCTCTTAAATACCTACACAATTGCTTCATAAACCCAATAATAAAATACCTCAAACATTTTACGATGTTGAGATGATTTTTTTTCAAAAATATTTGCTTCATCTAAGTGATATTCATTTTAGATCAAGACGAGTATTTAAAAAATAATATTCATCTACTATAATTAAATAACAACATCAAGAATAAGACTATTTAGAGGAGAATAAAGGTTCATGGACTACCTTTGATGAAGAGTAGCCATTAGAGCCTAAGACCAAGGAATTTCTACTACGCCTTTAGGAATCTAACCAACAAATACTAGAGTATTTGATTGGATGAAAAAAAAAGTCACGGAGAATGATCTAAATGATTAAGTGAACCAGAGGAATCAAAGTTATATTTAGCTTTCATTCCAGAAAATCAATAATATGGAGCATCACTCTCCTATTCAACAGTGCTTGACATCCTCAAATTCAAAGCAAATTCTCTCTCACATTCAAGTAAATGTCGATGCATATATTTTGAGCCTACACATGAGTTTATATTTCATATTGTTATGCACATGGATCCATTCGACGTATTACTATACTTGAAAGAGATTTTATTTGTTCAAGTAGAGAAGGATATAGGAATATAAGGGAAATAAAAAGGAAAAAAGTACAGGAAAAAAAAACTTTCTTAAGTGAAAACCTCCTTTAAGTCCCTTGTGATTGGCTCGCTAACTAAAACCCTCCATGACACTATCAATGGGTTGGAAAGTATAAAAAAGAAAAAAGAAAAAAAGAAGAAAACAAGACCCTAGGTGAAAACCTCCTTTGGCGCATCTAGGTAGATTTTCTAGTTGAAAGCCTCATTTAGGAAGTCAGTAAGACTATAGAAAAAAGGAAAGGAAAATGAAAACGAAAAAATATCTATTGCTTCAATTATATATGTAGGGTATTTCCCACTTGCACAAGAAATAAAAAGATTGATTAGGGAAGTAAACATCTAGTCAAGGGCAATCAACACTACAGTTTCCACCTTCTGCACCAAGATGCTAAAACATGGCTAGGAAAAAGTCCATACAGCTTTTGTAATGATGAAAATGCATCATCATGTCATTTCTCATCATTACAAAACCTTTTCCATTCATTTTAATTGTTGTCCTAAATTACTATAGGAAATTTCATTGTTTCTATAAGATTGCCAAAAAACAGAGTGCATAGGTTATTTTGACAATACCTAAAAAACCATGAATACTTTTATCGATCTATTTCATGGGTATGTGCATAAGGATGTTGGTAAGAAATTTAAAAAATTTCAACAAACTCCAATGCATATTTAAAAAAAAAATGGCCGCCATCACCTACAACCATTTTCCATTTTTGTCGAGATTTGTGCATCCATTAGACAATATTTTTATGGGGAGATGCATAAGAATGATGGAAACATGCTCAATAATTTTTGGGTGAATCGAGTCTAGCGTATGATATAAATGGATTAAACAATTTCGTTACAAGATTGTCATGTAGTGTTAGAGGATTGTACAAAATTTTCGACAAGATTGTGATTTACATATAGAATGGGTTAAAATCCTATGTTTCCCATTGGGGAAGGAAAGGAGAGGTCCACAACACCACCATCACCCATCCTCCACACCATTTAGCCACTTATACACCCAAGTAATTATCTTTATCCACAAAAAACCCCATTTCTACAACAACTTTCATTATATTCGCCACAACAAAATCTTTTATTTCCTTTCCATGAGTTTAACATGACGTATAAGATTTTTTGGATGCATTTTATGAAGCTTATTGTGATCATAGGGGGCTTATGTAAAAACTACTATAAAGAACCCAATCATCTAGGAATCTAAAGAAACCATCCAAGAGCATAGTCAAAAGCACTGGGAAGCACCACGATGAAGGATTGAACATCATAAAGCATTGAGGGATCATCTCCTTGATATTAGGTAGCCACAAAAATTTTGCAGGGCTACTACAGGGACATTGCTCATCTCCAACAATAGAAGCTTGATACACCATCAACATGACCTACTGTTATCATCAAAAAATTGATCGTCTAGCCTAATTTACTAAATGGATCGAAATACACAATCTAAAGAGAATTTTACCATAGTAAAATTGCTTTCACTGTGAGAAATTACTCAATAAACCACCTTTGTTAAGTAATTTATAGTTAAAACCATGAGTAATAATTAAATAAATCACTATTTATTTTATTTTCTTCTAGGGATAATTAATTAAACCATTGTTCAATTATTTTTCCTTGTCATATTTGACCCAGTTATGAAAAATAAACAGATAAATTATTAAATATCTTTTTTCTTGAGAATAATTATTAATCACTAATTATTGTTCTCTTTGTCAAATTTGACTAAATCCCTCAGGAATTAGTTAAATAAATAATTTTTTCTAATTATTCCTAACTATTTTCTTGAGATGATAAATAAATCATATATTTATTTATTATTCGAAATAAAAGTTTAAATACTTTTTCACTCCTAAACAAATATAATAAAATATCCCAAGTGATTATTCCAAGAATGGGTTTAATAATATTTATTATTGCTCATTATTCAAGGATAACTCAATATTTTGTTATAAATAGAAGGGTTTTCCATTCATTATTCACTTTTGATTATTTTCATTGTTGCAACCATTGTTGTACCTCTCATTATTTTCATTGTCACACAACATATTTTTTTTGGGTTTACACATTATAGAGTAGAGAGACTCTATAGAAGCTATATACATTTGAGGATAGACAAGAACCCATCCCATAGAGGGGGGCTAGTAGCATTTATTTGTTCCCTTCATAGGTGTTATAATAAAATCCATTCTTTGTATATCTGGTTTCCATTGGATGATTGGAGGTACTACTATTTCTTTTTGTTGTTTAAGCATGATTATGGCATAGATTAGGGCTTTGGTAGGTTTTGCTTCTATTAGTTGATGCAGATCTACAATGTTTAGCATCCATTTATATTTTTGATATTGTTTTTCATCCACAATCTTAACTAGGTTATTTTCATACATCTTTGAGAAGAAAATAGTACAACAAAATTGGTGACTCCACGAGTTTTGTACTTCATATCCAGACACATGGGTGACCTTTGGATTTTATCTTAGGATTTCTTCTTTTTTCTTAGTCTCTTCATGTTTCCTAGCTTTTTAACCCTATATCTATTAAATTTCTGACTTTACAAGCTTTGTGGTCTTTTTCATTGGACATAGGAACCAGTCGCAATAGAGACGACAAATTTTTCCTAGATTTACTGGCTAGGGATCATGGAGCGTAAATCACACTTTTTAGCCCAAAGGGTGCAATCTGGGCTCTAAAGACCACATTTCAACCGAAAATGTGCAATTCCACCTGAAAACAGGTCACTACCTCTTATGAAACCAGCTCAAGAAAAAGATAGAAAAGATAGATCCACGCCTTAGAATTCAGCCTCTTCGTGGGGGAAACCTCCTTTACATTACATAAATGAACAATTATTGGATGATACAAATGAAAAAACCTCCTTTCTATATATAGGAGTCTAAGGAGTCGCAATATAACCTAGCCGACCTAAAAATAATAATATAAAGCCACAAAAAAAACAATAGAGGGATTCTATGGGGCACAGTAATAACAATATGGGGACAATAGGGGCACAACAATATTAATAAGGGGTACAAGTACAATAGTAATGAGGTAATCACTAGTATTATAGGGACCCAACATGCCCCTCTCCTTCAAGAAAGTGTTGTCCTCAATGCTTGAGTAGTTCTAGATGCTTCTGTATAAAATTCTCATCCTCCGATGTGGAATCTTCACCAGATAAGTTCTTCCACTTGATAAGATACTCTGAAATTGCTCGATTTCATAGTTGTCCAATTCTTGTTTTTGTAACTGCTACTGGTTCCAATATAATTCTTCCTTCCTCATCAAGTTTTGGTAATATTTTTTGAACTACGAGCTTATCGCCTATAACCTTATTTAAACATGAAACATGGAAAACTGGGTGCAATCAAGAAGCTGTAGGAAGCTCCAATTTGTATGCCATAGTACCAATCTTTTGCAACACCTTGTACGGACGATAATACTTTGGTGATAATTTATTATCCTTCTTAGCTTGCTTGAGGGACGTTTTCTTATATGATTGTAGCCATACGAATACCCAATCACCTACATCAAAAATTCTTTCGATGCGATGTTGATTTGCCTGTTGTTTCATTCTATTATGTGCCAAGACGAGGTTATCCTTTAAGAGTTGGAGGACTTGTTGTTGATGTTCGATGTGATGTTCCACTACTTGAACCTTAGAATTTTCTCTTAAATATGATGTGATGGATGGTGGTTGATACCCATAAAGTGCCATAAATGGGGTCATTTTTTTTGTTGTATGGAAGGAAGTGATATACCACCATTCAGCCAGAGGCAACCATTTGACCCATTATGTCTGTTTATTAGATACAAAGGAACAAAGGTATCATTCCAAAAATTTGTTTACTATCTCAGTTTACCCATCAAATTGAGGATGATAAGATGAGCTATGAGCTAATTGAGTACCAAGACAGCAAAATAATTATGTCCAAAAATTTCCAATGAAAATGGGATCTCTGTCACCTACAATAATCTTTGGGTTTCCATGTAGCTTTTGAATTGTTTCCATAAATGAAGTAGAAATTGTATTGGCTTTAAATGGATGTGATAATGCACAAAAGTGTGCATACTTGGTAAGTTTGTCAACTGCCACCATGATGACACTCTTTCCCTCAGATTTGGGTAAACCTGTGATAAAATCCATTGAAACCTCCTCCCAACGTTGGCTTTGAATGGATAAAGGTTGTAATAGACCCGATGTCTTAATTGTTTCAGCTTTACTTTGTTGGAAAACCAAACATTCCACCACAAATTTTTGAAAATTTGATTTAGTGCCATCCCAAAAAAATTCCTTGTGAACCCTGTGGTAAGTTTTTCAAAATCCCAAGTGATCTCCTAAGGGAGAAGTGTGAAATTCCATAAGAATTTTTTGTTTTAGCTGGGAATTCTTACATAGGTGTAAGCGATCTTTGTACCAACGAATCATTTTGCCAACTAAATGTATCTGACGTACTGGAATCTTGTTGTAACTTTCAAATAAGTGCTCACACTTCTTTGTCATTCTTGCATTCCTCCCTTGCTGCGTTTATCCAATCTTGTTGGATAATAGAAATGGCACACAACAATGTTTCCACATCCTCATCCTTTCTTGAGAGTGCATCTGCCACCACATTTTTCTTCCCTTTTTTGTATATGATTTCAAAGTCATAACCCAAAATCTTTGTGACCCACTTTTGTTGCTCTTCAGAGGAGAATCTTTGTTCTAAAAAGTATTAAAGGCTATCATGATCTGTTTTTACCTTGAAGTGTCTTCCCATTAGGTAGGGTTGCCATTTCTTAAGTGCATGGAGTATTGCCAACATTTCCTTCTCATAAATAGCTTTGTGTAAAAACTTTCCCTTGATAGGACGACTTTCAAAAGCAATGGGTCTTTCATCTTGCATTAAAACAACACCAATTCCATTTCCTGAAGCATCACATTCCACAATAAAGGTTTTTGTGAAGTCCGGTGTAGCTAAGACAGGTGCTTGGCACATTGCCTCTTTAAGACGTTTGAAGGCCTTTGTTGCTTCTGGAGTTAATGAAAATGCTTCTTTCTTCAATAGTGTTGTTAGAGGTGCTGCTATTCTCCCATAATTCTTGACAAACTTGCGATAATACCCTGTCAACCCGAGAAATCCTCGCAAATGCTTTATGGATGTGGGGATTTTCCATTCCTTAATGGCTTTAATTTGCTATGATCTACATTAACTCCTTCATGAGATACAATATGACCCAGATATTCCACCTCTTGTACTCCAAAGAAACATTTAGATCTTTTTGCATATAATTGTTTCTCCTACAATAGTTGTAGCACCCTGTCAACATGTTCATCATGATCCTTCGAAGACTTGTTGTAGATTAGTATATCATCAAAAAATACTAACGCAAATTTTCTAAGGAAGGGTTTGAAAATTGAATTCATCAAACCTTGAAATGTTGAAGGTGCATTGGTAAGTCCAAAAGGCATGGCCAAAAATTCATAATGACCCTCATGAGTTCTAAATGTTATTTTCTGAATGTCTTCAGTCTCCATTTTGATTTGATGATATCCTGAATGAAGATCCAACCTGGTGAAGTAAATTGATCCACGCAATTCATCCAGTAATTCATCAATGACAGGAATGGGAAACTTATCTTTAATAGTGAGCTTGTTGAACTCCCTATAATCCGGACACATGCACCATCATCCATCCTTCTTATGCACCAATACTACTAGAGCAGAGAAAGAACTTTGACTTAGTTGAATTATACCAGCCTCTAGCATTTCTGCAACCATA
>APFE031452617.1:82121-104817 GCA_000404065.3 Pinus taeda
CCGATAATAATTCTCTACTATGCCCTTTGAATTCCTTCAAAATAAATTTTCAAACCAATCTTAAGCAAAAATTTAAAAGAATCTACACACCTTTTTTCACTCTGTAGGAGCTCGATATTGCCTCTGGTCTATCTCTGTACTTTCAGATCATCTAGTTCTAAAATTTAAATTTTCAGTAGACCTATATGTCCTCTTTCCAATGCCACCAGTTGGATCCATATTGGATTCTCCAAGGAAGAGTTATGCAAAATCTCCCACATTGACCTACTTATAGACTAGTTTAGTAGAGTGAACTTGTATGACATACCACGAGTCACTGTTTCAACCTTAGGCACTAAACAAATACATACAAGAAGCTAAAGTTTGTCCTCTTTTTGTACCTTCTGACGAAATTTCAATCTAATGCTCAGAAAGAAATTTATGACGATTTTCCCCAAGTCACTTGTTTGGAATGTAATTCAGGAGTCTGCAAGAAGACCAAATTCCTCAGATCATATCTCTGCAAATATAGCGCTAAACGTTTTGAAATTTAGATCCAATATTCAGCGTGATTTCTTCTCAAATGGGTTTTTTGTTTAGCTTCTGAAACGTCACAGAACAAAAGTTATAGCGAAAATTGCACGATGACCTTTTTGGAGTAGTGAAACCCTAGAATCTAAAGCTCTGATACCAAATGTTATGAAACCAGCTCAAGAAAAAGATAGAAAACATAGATCGACGCCTTAGAATTCAGCCTCTTCGAGGGGACAACCTCATTTACATTACATAAATGAACAATTCTTGGATGATACGAATGAAAAAAACCTCATTTCTATATATAGGAGTCTAAGGAGTCACAATATAACCCAACCGACCTAACAATAATAATATAAAGCAAGAAAAATAACAATAGAGGGATTCTATGGGGCACAGTAATAAAAATATGGGGATAATAGGGGCACACCAATATTAATAAGGGGTACAACTACAATAGTAATGGGGTAATCACTAGTATTATAGGGACCCAACACTACCTATGATTTTTGGGTTTTTGAGTTTTTCTCAGATCTATTTCCTAGTTTTGTTGAGAGTTGTCTGCTAGGTGGTTTGACCCTTTTCTCATCATGCATAGGCCTTGATATACTCTAATTTACTAGTTTAAGTGGAATTTAGCTCCCCTAGGGCTTCTACTATGCTTCAACCTTTATAGGAGGAGCTTAGTTGAGTGAGTAGTCAAAGTTTCTACAACACTTTCAGCCATATTCTCCAAATATGTACCCTTCTCTTTCATATCTGTAAAGATAGTTTGTCACCATCCATAGTTTCATATTACAACCTGTTTGTTCATTGGCCTTAGGGTCCCATTAGTTGCCCTAGGTGTTCTAGCCACCTCCCTATCTTTTTTGCAGCAATCTTCCTTTCCGATGTTTCGTTGTTGGTACACCACCTTCCAGCAGCCTAGTGTCACTTGATGCTAGTCACATTGACAATTAGATATTTTGACCCTTTTAGTGTGTTTTCTATTGATTTAGCCACCAACCAACAAAGTGTTTGCAAACCCAATATGGTTGGGGTTTAGTTAATTTTTTTACTATTCATTTTATATTGTTAATATCAGTTTATTTTGAGCAAGCTTTTTTCTTTTTTATAAGCACGATCTTGGCTTAATCAATAAATGCACTTGCACTCACAAAAACAAGCACAATTTAAGAAAAGGGCACTTGTTTTACACCACCAAGCCAAGACTTAACAAAATACATTTATTTCCCCTCATCGAGACAAAGGCATATTGTTTATCTCTCTTCACTATTTTCATGTCACGTGTGTCATGCCATCATTGCACCAAAAAGGCATTTACCATGGAGACTATTAAGCTTTCATCCCAAGTTTCCTATTGGGCATATTACCCCTTCCTGTTGGGTTCGAGTTCATATCCCTCCAAGTCCCCACACCGACTCTTCTCCTGGTTCATCTAATTCCTCATTTGATTCTGAGCCTCCTTCAACGCATATTCTCACCATGTATGGACCCACATCTAGTGAAGGAACCTAACCTAGTGTTGGCTTTGGTTCTATCCCAGTGATCACATCAAGCAGGACAATCTAAGGAACTGTTCCCAAAACTCGCATGCTCCCTTTTATGGATGGGTTAAGTCTATCAGATTTTATCTAGTTGATAAATGACCTCATACTCCACTATGCTAGTTGGCCTTCTATGCTGACTGAGCTTCCCTTGGATATCCCAAAGTTTGAGGTTAATGCTTGAGAGGATCCTAACAACCATCTCCGATCCTTCCACATGTGGTGTTCATCCAACTCCATTACCAATGAATCCATTCGTCTTCAGCTCTTCCAACGCACGCTCACTAGAGATGCTACAAAATGGTATGTACACTAGCCCACCGCATCTCATTCCCTTTTCATGATGCTGTCTAAAGCATTCCTCTAATATTTCTAGTTAACTCTCGAGTAAAACACTGGTATGGAGCTATTTACCTCATTTTTTCCGTCCTCCGCCAAATACCTTTCAAACCATTTTCAAGAGTGGTGTAGAAGGACAAGCGCATGTCATGCCCTACCCTTCAAAGATTGTGTCTACCTAGATTGGCTTCTAAGGAGACTTTCATTCCCCATTGGAAAGAATGTTATGTCCCATTTTCTTTAGACCAAGGAAGAATCTCTCCAAACCACTCTAAAATATAACTTAATTTATGTGCAATCCGGTTATGTCTATATCTTCATTCCAGACATCCCTCGTCGTGGAAGTGCCAATGCACCGGGGGCATCTCACACTACTTACAATATCATTGGAACATTTCCACACCCTTCACCATACACTCATGCATTTCCCTCACCCTCTAATCAATGAAATTGGAAAGCTAGGTAATTTGTTTTTATCCTATAACAAACCCTTGAAATTGAGATTTTTCAATCCCTGTGTTTTTTATGTGTGGGAAGCATGATATAAAAAAATTAATTTGTACTGAGTGGCATATAATTTTCATACATATGGTCATAAAAATAACATCATTCCACTCATCCTTATTTCGAAACCCTAATCTTCCAAAAAATTGATAATTGACTGAAAATCCTTTGAAAGAAAATTAGAGGAGCCAAAACACAGAACATGATTCATTAAAACTGAATTCATAGCCTCCTTTAACAATCCCAACCAAAAATGAAAACTTTGTTAGCCACTGAGAAGGCGAGGCATGAAAATGCAAGGAGGAAAAATGAGGAAGTCACATCCCTCACGAACAAAGGAAATAACCCTTAGACCTCCCAAAGAATGCCAAACACCAGGGTAGCTAGGGCCAGGAAGCTACAGATAAATTTCCCAACTTCAATATTGGAACAGAGTGCTACAGGATTAGAACAAATTGTGATTGGATTGAGATAGTTTTCTCCAGGATAAAACAATGTACTACAGGAAAGTTTAGATCACTATAAAAGAGCCCAATTTTGAGAAATCCATCCAAAAAACTGTATATTTTAAGAGGGACAACAAGATAAGTGTAAGTACAAATTTTTAGTTTCCATTTGCAGGTAAGAGACGTGCATCATATAACAAAATTTTGATAAAAATTTGGAAATAATTATTTTTTGTGTATGTTTCTTTTGAGTTAAGCATGATAAGAAGGGAAATGTATTTTTTTGAGTTGACTCAGAAGTTTTCCTTCCTTTAGCTAGTGTCAATAAATTTTCCTTTTACCCCTATTTTGAAACCCTAATTACTCAGAAAATATTTAAATTGGTAGTGAATAAGGAGTATTGCTTTCCCAAAATTTGGAAAATATCACCGACAACCATAAGGGGTGGTTTCAATTGTAGAGATCCCACAAAATCATGAAGGATGCTAATTATCAAACATTCTCTTTAGAAACATGTATAATGGGAAAAACTTGTAAACAAAGAGACTTTTCTTGTGACACAGGCAAAACCTTAATTAGAGCTTCGAGAAAAAGATGGATTTGTAGAAGAAAAAGATAGAAATGAAAAATAAAAGGCTTGTGAACAAGATGGAGAGGCTGGAGTAGGAAATGATGTTCTATTATTCCCTTAAATGTAGCTTGGAATGTTAAGGAGGCCACCAAGGCCATTAATGAGGTACAATTAGGTGACTAGGTTGTTAAGAGGATGAGAAATTGTTTTAGTAGGAGGTTATGTGGACCTCCAAATTAGATACAATTTAAGGGCCATGAAACCATCCTTTAGCACATTTAACCTGTCTCTTTGAATTTTATGACATTTTTTTAAGATACAATGTGTTCATTAGGAGGGTTTAGAGATAATTGCATATTATGTGCCTAAAATAAATTTTTTTTGCAGAATGTTTAGAGAATATTGAGTAAATTCCAAATGAGATAATATAGGGACTTTCTCCCTACTACACGATAGAAAAAATATTTGATAATAAATGAACAATATATTATGATATTATTGAATAAATTATGGAGCTCCAATGATTGAGAGAATATAGGAATGTTCTCTGTGTAGTTTAATGAAGATTCCTATGATTGGGAATGAGATCCACTTTTTAAGCCATTTTTGAGGGGATGGTTTCTTCGTTTCAGGAAGAATGATTCCCCATTAATTTTTATAATTAAATATTGGAATTTGCCTCTATGGGAATGAATTTCTTAGTGTTCTTGTGAAGAAAACTTGTTCTTTAGTAGCGCTACCTTAATTTCTAGTAGGGATGTACTTGGCTGACTCTAATAATGAGGTCTGGTGTCATTTTGAGCTTTAGAAACTTGGTTTCATTTGTAGGAATCTGAGAATCCTTAGTATTAGCCATTCCAGGAGCCTTACAGTCTTGTTATACAATTTCTTTATCTTTTTTGAATGTTTTGTTCACTTTCACTTCTTATTCTTACATTTCTGATTTTTTCACTTAGTATTCATGTTTTATTTTTTGTAGGTTATATTGGTTAAATGACTAAGTGTTTTTGGTAATTTATACAGTTAGATATTTTATTCATCCTTAGAATGGCTTGGTGAAGTCATGTTCATTATTGAGCTACTTTGATTGATTTACTAGTTAACAATTCTAGAATTTCTAGAAATATCCCATAGAAAAGTATTAGTATTTTTCTGCCAATTTTATCACATGTTAACAAGGATATTTTGAGTGATTCCACTTGTATTGGAGTCCTAGTACATCCTACTTAATAAAAAAATGTACCCTATGTCAATTACATTTTATTTTATTACACATTTGGCAACTTAACTTGAGAAACATACATCCAATAGCAATCTTTGTAGCATTTTTTTCAAGACCTTCCTTTCCCATATTCACTCCAAATTCATGGTAGAAGTATATTTTTACCCTACGAATGATTTTAAAACACTTTGGTTGAGTTACAACTAGGTTAGGTCACTATTTATTCTTCTATTTCTTTCATATCGAATGTTGATTTATTTAATTAGTCTATATTTAATTTCTACCTTTTACATTAATAAAAGTATGTTTCCTTCTTGCAATAGTACTCTAGGACTTTAATTTCATGAAAAGGAGAGTAATTTCCTTGATTACCAATTTCCTATACATTTTTACAAATAGACTAGCTTCCCTTTCTATCATTCACTTTCCAACAAAAGTAGAATAGATTTACTTATTATTATTTACATTTTTCAACATAGGATTAGAAACTTACCTAGATCTTTAATCATTGAAGTTTTTGTATTGCCTTATTTCACCTATATCAAATGGAGTCATACTAGGAAGAGGAAGGTTCTTGTTGCACATACATTTTTGGCCCCTCTTATGTTTGTATGAATGTCAAGTTGATAATTTATGTTGGTAGCCTGAGGAGTGGTAGCATTCATGTTTCATTATTAGGGCTCATCAAATTTTTATATAATGTACTCTAAAGGCATTGATTTTTCAATTATGTTGATGGTTATCAAAGGAAAATATCAAATATATAGTGAAATAACATGGAAGAAAAAAATGTTTCTATTTGAATATTATAAACTAAGTAATTTTGTGTATTACTATACAAATCTATTTGGTGGTACAAGCATCTAACTATAAAAAGTCACCAAACAATAACTCATCAATAGAATGATACTTCATACTTTATCATACACATGAGAATTAATGGATTCCATTAGTCTTAGAAGTGGTCCTGATGATTTACTTAACTGATCATGGGTATTTAGTGTGGTATGTAGTAAGTTGGTTTTTCAATTAAAGTATAAAAGGTTCCTTTTTAATACTAATTAATGCATATAACGTTACTTTCCTTTGTTGTGACCAAACTAGCTAATGAATCTTAGGTACATGAAGGCTTGCCAATAATAATAACAATGTTTTTCAACACCACATCAATAATGGTTGCAAATATATGGTTGTGATGGACTTAATTTTATATTCCTTGCATATCCATGTGTCTACTACTTCTCATTAGAATCTACATTCTATTCACATATGAAAAAATGAGGTTTTCCACACCTAACCACAGACATCAGCTAGATCACTCTGCCTTTCAATATTTATGCAAATACACTAGTTTTTTCAAAAAGAGAGCCATATATTTCATGTCATCACTTATATGTGACAACTAACTTTTTGTATCATGAGCTATGACACTTATCATAAGTATCCTGTGAAATGTTTACTATGTGTCTCACATTGTAGAGTATCACTTATGTGCATTGCTTATGGGACATCACTCAATACATAAATGTAATCAATAAACATAACATCCCAAGGCAAGTGTATAAAGTGAAAGATTAAAGTGCACAAATTACTAAAAGGAGATACATAAACCACCGGTCAATGATGGGGATTATTTAATACTAGGAGGAATTTCCTTATCCTCTCATGCATGTTGCAGGAAATAACTTACATATGTTCTCATGAATATTTTAGCCACTACAAACAATCACCAATTTAGATTAAGTGTTTTAACTATGGTGTGTCAATTTTGTGGGCCATGTTAGAACATTAATTATATCTCACTTGTGGAACATTAATTATGTGCATCAGTGGATATGCGTTGATGCCGAAGGTTGATTGTTTACATGCCTCACTTATATGTGACACCTAATATTTTGTATCATGGATTCAGTGAATTGTTATGGTACATTCCTTTTGGTGCATCATTTAATTAATAAATATAATGAAAAAAAGTAACATACAAAGGAATGGGAATAAAGGTATATATTATGGAAACCTCTTAGGTCATCCAAACTTAGCCTTAGCCACCATATATTAGAACAAGTTGATAGAAATGGGACTTTCTATACAAAAAGTAGAAAGCTTAGCAAGCAACTACGATTTTCGAATTCCACGTTACCAAGGATTTAAAATTCCTAAAAAATATGGTTAACATATAATTACTCAAAACCTAGGGTTTTAAAATTACAAAAACCTAAGGCTTTTCAATTTCCTCATTAATATTCTCCTCAACTTCTAATATTTATGTTTACACAACATATTGTCATAAAGAGGGGCATATACCTCTTTTAAACATTGTGGATCGATTAATAGAAGGTAGAAATTAATTACATATCATCTCATGTATATTGTAACCAATATATTACATATCTTCTCATGTCAAGTGAAACCACTATATACAATGGTCAACGATAGAGGGAATTTTATCCTAAAAGTTCCTGTGAAATTTTCACATACATAATATGTAAACCAATCAAAATACTTTAAATTTAAAAAGAGGTACATGTAAATATTTTGGAAGGAAAAGAGAAAAACTACTTTTCTAATTGTATTTTTGGTTTATCTCCTTATAGGTTTACTCAAATTTCAAGTTTATACATTGGTTTGATGTAGAATTAAATTTTTCATCCAACAAGTACCCATTATTCATCCTTTTGAGAAGATCCATATGTACATTTTTTTAATGCATCTTCATTCTTATCAATGTGGGTCTTCTCAAAATTATGCATAATGGGTATGTGTTGGATTCGGAATTTAATGTTGCATTCAAGAAGAGTCTACTCATGAAATTTAAGTAATCCTATAAGGTGACAAGCCAAAAGTACAATGAAAAAAGTAGTTTTTTCCTTTCCTCTCCAAAATTAATAACTATTGTTTTATTATTTTCCTATTGTTTTATTATTTTTCTTTAGGAGAACAAATTCAAAATATAATTTCCTCTAATGTTTGGGTTGTGTGTGTTTCTTATAGTGTATAAATTATGGATGTCATTTATGAACATTAATTATGTTCCACTTATGTTTATACGCTTATATGCATCAATGGATATGTTTTGGTGGGCATGGTTTATTACTTATGTAAATTAATTTGATAAGGTGCATCATTATATGTTACACCTAATATGGTGGACCATTGCTTTAGTGTATTTATGTTGAACTATGCCACTGTTGGTAGGTATTTTATGACATGTTGATTATGCCTCTTACTTTAGAAATTATAACTTATATTAACTTTCATGGGAATTAATAACAATGCCACAAAAATAGCTCCATCATTATAACATTTCATCACTTCATAAAATTAATACATATAATCATATATATAACTTCGAAATGAATGTGAATCAAGAAAAATCTTATGTCTACGTCTAAGAAAAAAATTCCCAAAAAATAGGGTTTTCAGATTCTAAAATCTCTCTATTCTACATTTTTCATGCCTAACTATTGCCATTTTTCATTCTATTTTCTTTGCATTCTCATATTTATGCAAGAATACTACATTTTTTAGAAAGAGAGGAATCAACCTCTTGCCAAAATTAGGGGTTGGTTAATAGAAGAGAAAACTTCCTTACATATCTTCTTCAATATAATGTATCCACTATGTACAATTGTCAATTTATAACATCTATGTTGTTTACATCGTGTCAGTTATGTGTTTCATGTAAGAACACTAGTTACGTGTAACTTATGGTGCATCCATTATGTGCATTGATTGATATGTGTTGATGGTCATGATTCATTTCTTATGTGAATCTCTTATGTATTATTAGTAAAGGCAGTCCACGTATATGTGTTACCTAATATGGTGTGTAGAAATGTTCCTATGAAAGGTTATATGGGCCTTATGATGCCTACAAAAGGTTAAATAGGCCTTATGTTTTACCTAACTGGGATGACGATAATTGAGCTTATAGAAATGCACGCTTGAGAGGTCATTTGACTGATCCATTGTAATCCTTTCATAGGGAATTTTATCCCAAAGAACTTGTAATTATTAGGGTTCTACCTTTCGAATACTAATTTGTTTTGTAGTATACCTAGGGGGGATATTAATGGGTATAGAGGGAGGTACCCAAGGAAATATTGTAATAATGGAGTGGGCCATAGTTAATAAATAAAGTGGTTAACCTGCATCATGTAAGGGACCACAATTAGTTAGCAATAATGTGATAAGCCCATGGTATTAGATATATGGTATTGAGAGACACATGGGATTTTGGGTATATTTGTTTTATCATATAATTGCAGGATATATCTATTACATGTTTCGGGAAACTTAAGGACCAATCCAGGATTGAATTATTCATTGAATCCTTTAGGGAAAGCTCAATGTTTTCTATATGATAGGCTTGTAGTGAGGCTGGATAGGCCTTGTTAATCTACAAAAGAATTTGGCACAATTTTTAAGAGAATGGAGGAATATTTGTTTCATCTTAAGCACAGGTTAATCACAAATTATTTTCCTCAAATACTAAGCTTAAGAAGTATTTTAGGTGTTAATCCTAGAACTAGTAGCTAATCCATCACCTAATGATGAACTCGTTAGAATGGTGTTGTGACATAATGTGTGTAATGGGAATTTTTCCATCACATGGTGAAGTGAAATTACCATTGTTCCATGCCAAGTTTTGGGCTTGGGGTGTCCTCTGTGTCTCAACATGGAGGCACAATGGCATGTTGGCATGAAGGCCTAGAATAGGTGATTAGCATGGGGCTACTAAAAACTTTTATAATTTGGTTTTGTTACTTTACATGGAGGACTGGGACTCGATGGGACCACCATCTTGAGTTGAGGTGATAAGTTCCATCTAGACTAGACAAGGCTACATGGATTCCAGAAAGGAAGAATGTGGAAAAAATGTTGCCATGGCTACTTTGGGTCATGACATGTGGTAAGTAAATATATACCAGTAGAAAGGCTAAAAATTCCATTTCCACATTACACATGGCACGTACAAAGGATGTCACATAGGAGGGTGAATTCATATTCATGTCAACAATGGACCAAGGAGGCATGTGATATGGAACTAGATAATGTGGTTGTGAGGTGGCACATTGTGTCATGCTGCGTTGATAGTGACAATTAACATGATGTGAGATTGACGTCCATTAACAAATACATATATTTCCATGAATTATGTCCAGCACTATGCTCCTTGCTATATCCTATGAGAAAAGAGACATCTCAGAGAAGGTAGTAAATGGGATTTTTTTGGACATTCATGGAAATATCTTTGTCGCAACGTACAAACTTTAGAATGGAGTCCACTCCACCCCCTAGCATGTTGGTGATGGTCACAATGGTACATTCTCATAAAAAGAGCCACATGTTCTTACGAATGATCCACATGAGCCACTTGGGCAGGGCCATGTGGAGTGCATGTTGATGTGGTAGGGAAATTAACGAGTAAATATTTAAATTACCATAATGTTTGGACCAAGATTAAAGTTGAGATAAAAATTGTATCACTAGAGATATCGTAATGATTTGGATGTGATGGTCTCATTTTTTTTGTATTCCAAGGATGTTGGAAAATGATTACTTTTAAGAACTCATCTTCATAATAGACCTTGAAGATCAAGTTAAACTTGATGTAACCCCTTTCACTGTTGAATATTAACCCAATGGGATGGAACAATGTACACTATATCATTAAGATAGAAAATGTTTTAAGAAATATATTCCACTAGCTTAACAATTAAGGAAAGAGTCTACCTCAATTAATGTAACAAATTTATTTGGAGATGGTTTTCTTCTAAATATGTTTTGGGTTAAAATAACAAAATTTCATACACTTTTATTGAATGATGTCATCATATGTTTGTAATTAAATTTAGTTTAACACAAGGCAACATGTTCACCACTTTTTAATTATTATGGATTGAAAAAGTAATGTAGATATGGTGAATTTACAAACATTCCCAAAACATATTTCATGTGGAGAATTTTCTTAATACTATTTATTTGATATAGATTATTAATATAGATTATTAATGCAAAAAGTGATCACATAGAAATAATTGTTAGAATTATTAAAGCATAAATTTGTAGTATGGCTTGACATTAAAACTAAATGTCAGATAATAAAGCCATGGAAATAGCATAAGGAACCACTTTTTCTAATTTATTTTAACCAATTTTACATAGGGCTTCACTAGGGGAGCAATATCATACCACGTGTGTAACTCATATTAGGGGATATATATTGAGGGAAAAATGACATAGCCTATTCAGGAGATATAGGGGGTAAAGGATTTTTATATTGGTAATTATAAAAGATCAAGCTAAAATTTAATGAAGAATATAAAGGGGTATAAAAAATGTTAACGCAAAAATGGACACCTTCAATATCTAAGGAAGCATGTGGTTTTTTAAATTGGTAACTTGTATTGGGTTTGTATTGGTAGAGGATTGAATGATGCTATTTTCAAAGGTATTTTGCAATAAGTAGTCAAATTAAGGGTATTATTTAGTATGTCGCAAATGCACGTGATATGTTAGTTGTTCATTTTATGGACCTCTATGTAATTTTAGTCATTTATATGAAAATAAGCTAAAAAGTCCAATAGTTTTTAGATGGTTTACGTATTTCACTTGTTATGATGAAAATAGTTCAAAAAATATACTGATTATGAATCATTTCCATAAATTAACATGATAAATAATTTTTCTTGAGTTACATAGCCATAATGAATGTTATAAATAAGTTTCATGAATTTTCCCTCTCATATTAGATGCAAAAAGTGAAATTATAATAAAAAATTCAAGTTGCTTAGTTTTTTATTTCATCTAATAATAACACCTTTTTATGTGGAGCATATCATATTTAATCAATTTTTTTTACATAAATGAGAGATTTTCTTCCTTTTTCCTTGTGGCAACAATTTTCAGCTCACAATTCTCATCCTCTCACTTGTCCTTTTATTTTCCTACATTTATTTGTTGGAAGAAATGCAATGATTCAACAATATTATTGAACTTGAACTTGAGTTGTAAGCTTATGACCCTAAAAATAGTAAACTCCTAAAGAAAATTTTAGGAACATGTATACCATCTATGAATCTTCTTATAATATCATCAAATATGTTAATTTAGATGCTTCCTAGCCCAACAACCCTATAATAAACGTTATTCCCCATCATAACAATTTAACCATAAAGAACTTGAAATCAACTTCATAACAATACTAATATTTCTATGTATACAAATACTAATACTTCTATCTATTAGTATTAATTTTATATTACGTATGATTATGAGCCATAAAATAAATATTATAAACGAGAATAAACCACAAACCGTATGACCAATATTATAAACTAGAATATTAATCCTTAATTTATTTAATGCCATAATGCAACATTGAATAAATTCCAATACCATCTATCATTTTGCTAATGATTGTTGCATTCATTATCACACTTATTATCACATTTTGGTTTTAATGTCATTATTATGTTTAACATTAGGTTTTAATTCTAATATTAAATATAAAATTAGGTTTTATAAACCTAAGAAATTAATGAACCTAAAGGTTTAATATTATGAACCCAAGGGATTAATATTGTAAACCCAAGGGATTAATATTGTAAACCCAATGGATTAATAAAGCCAAAGGATAATGAAGTGATAATCGAGGAAGAGAAACGAACAGAAGAAAACATGAAAATGGTGGAAACCCTAATGGAAATAGACAACGAGAAAGAAGATCTCAGTGTAGAGGAACGAGTTATGAAGAGGTTATTGTAGGAATGAAAACACTTGGATGAGAGGTTCATCTCAAAATACCAGAAATAACTCTACAAGGAAACCTTCCAATGATACAGAGATAAGAAAAACACTATAATCATAAGGTAACCTGAACAATTGGGGGCTCAAGAAAATCAATGCGAGGAGATAGGAACACAAGGAAAAGGGGGAAAAAAGATGCAGTAAAATCATGAATGAATCCATATAATTGGTAGTGGAGTTATTTTTTAACTTAGGAAGAGTAGTGCCATTGTTGAAGGTGTTCCAACAACCAATAAAACTATTAAAATGATCATCACAACCTAGAATTTAAGAGGCCTCAATAGCAGAGGCAAACAAAGGTACCTTAAAGAGAGTCTGAAAAAGGATAAGCCATGTATAATGACAATACTAGAGACTAAAATCATGGAAATAAAGTTAAAAGACATAATGTAAAAATTCAGGCTAGAATACCAAATCATTTCCCGGGATGCAAATGGGAGTGCAGGTGGAATGGCGATGTTATGGAACCCAACAGAAGTGAAGTTTACAGAATGGGTAAGTTTACCTCGAATCCTCACAGGAAAATTTCAAATCCTAGGATCAAGAAAATGGGCACTGCTATTTTGGGTGTATGGCCCACACCTCTTAGGTGAAAGAGGATCCTTCGTCCACAACATGCGGGCTTTGAGTAATGTATACCCAGACCAGCTATGGATTATAGGGGGGACTTCAATATGATCACATCTGTAGCGGAAAAAGGGGAGGAATAATGAGGGACAACTTGAACATGGAAGCCTTCAATGAAGCCATCAATAACCTCTAACTAGTGCATAAAGAAACAATCAAGGGTATCCATACCTGGAAGAACAGAAGAGGAGGCATACACCAAATAGCCAGCCACTTGGAAAGGTTCCTAATCTCTGGAAAACTGATGAGCAAGGATATCTTCATAGAGGTAGCGATCCTCCCATGTATGGGGTTGGGTCATTGGCCGCTTCGCCTGGAAGTGGATTTAACAGCTAGACCCAAGAATAGGCCATTTAGATTTGAAGTATTTTGGCTCAGAAACTAGGATATCCTACTAAAGATGGATGAGTGGTGCACACAAAGTTTGCAACAAGGTCACGAATGAATGCATACCTTCCAACTAAACTTGAAGGATTTAAATAAGAGACTCAAAAAGTGGAATAAGGAGGAGTTTGGGAATATCCATAGAAACCAGACACAACTCAACCAACGTATTTAAGACATCGAACAAAAGATGAAAAATGAGGGAAGAACGGAAGAAATGTTCTGAGAGGAAGGTCTACTAATGAACAACATAGAGGAATGAAGACAATAGGAAGAAATTATATGGAGGTAAAAATTGAGGGTGCAATGGATGAAGGAAGGAGAACACAACAAAAGGTTATTTCATAAAGCTATGGTGAACCACAGGTAGCATTACCGCATTTACTATCTTAAAAATGCAGAGGGACAATGTTTAACAGAGCATGAAGAGATAGAAGGATTGTTGGTCAATCACTTCAAGGACCTGCTCAGTGAGAACATGGAAAATGGGGATGAAGCCACTCAAAGAATCACTCAACAAATCCCCCAGAAGATAACGGCAGATCAGAACTAGGAACTAATGTGCATAGTCACCAAAGAGGAATTTGAGGAAATCATGAAAGGCATGCTGAAGAACAAAACCCTAGGCCTTGATGGCTTCACTGCTGAATTCTACCAAGCTACCTAGCCATTCGTGGGGAAGGATATCATGGAGGTCATCAAGGAATCAAGATTTAAACAAAAGGTATGTCCTCACCTCAACTCTACCTTTATTATGCTAATTCCTAAGTCAGCTAAATCTAAGGATCCTCAAGGATTTTGCCCATTTTCCCTATGTAATGTCATTTATAAGATTATCTCCACCCTGATTATCAAACACCTAAAGCCACTCCTCCCTAGTCTCATTTCCCTAGAACAAACATGATTTATGTAAGGTCGTCGAATCCTTGATGGCTTTATTTCTTCATAGGGGGTAATCCACTCCCTTAAAACCTAGAAGCTTTGAAATATGATGATTAAACTAGATATTTCAAAAGCCTATGACAAATTGAGTTAGGGCTACCTCATGAGAATCCTCAAAGAATATGGATTTTCTCAAAGATGGATCAATTGGATCAAAGCACTGATATCCTCGTTGATCTTCTCCATCATACTTAATGGAAACCCCATCAAGACCTTCACCCCATCCTGAGGTCTGAGATGAGGGGACCCGATCTCCCCCTTCATGTTCATCTTAGCAAAAAATGGGCTGGGTAGGTACATAAAGCAACAGGTAAGCTCCTCCCATCTCCAAGGGCTATGAATTTGCAGGAATGACCTGCCCATCACCCACCAGCAATTTGTGGATGATATCATGCTCTTCTGCCAAGCCACCCTGAGGGAAGCCCACTGTATAAGAAATATCCTTAATACCTTTATGGAAGTCTCGAGAACCATGATCAATACTGACAAATCTTGTATATTTCTTCTTCAACAACCAAGGAAATGTGAAGACATTCCTTGCTAGAATCCTATGCTTCTGTACTGGCACCCTACCCATTAAATACCTAGGTATGCCCCTCTTGGACATGCTGCTAAGAAACAAATGCTGGAATAACATCCTCCAAAAATTACAGGGTAAACTAAAAATTTGGACCTTTCATTCCTTAATCATAGTTAGAAGGACTATCCTCCTCAAGGCATTTTTGCAGTTGATTCCCCACTACCAAGAATCAAGAATGGTGGCCCCAAAAGGAGCATGTGCCAAAATGGTTGACATATTTAAAAAATTCCTCTGGGGAGGAGCCAAATAGCTCAGGAAATAGGCTTTGGTGTCATGACAGGGCCTCAACCAAGTAAAGATATGAAGGAGGATTAGGACTTAGGGTCCCCTACCTCCTTAACCAAACCATGGGAGCCAAAATTTGGTGGAGATGGATGAATGGGGGTCGACGTATGGAAGAAAATATGGACCCATAAGTATAGCATGCCTTTGAAAGAAAAGCATATCCTTAGATATCAAGACCCCCGAAAGGGATCAGTGATTTAGAATCTAGCAACAAACAATAAACACCTCATACAACAGCATGCCTTCTCAGAAGTTCACAATGGGAAAATAGCTCGCTTCAAGGTGGACTCTTGGCAACATAGAGAGAAACTAGGAGAGAATCAGGAGATCATGGAAATATACCAGCTAATCCGAAATAGTAATACAAAGGTAGTGGAATAGTACTCGAAGGAGGAGCAGCGAGAGGTAAGCTCGTGGAAATGGAATACTAGAGAAGACTAGGAACAAGTGATAAACACAGAACAATGGAGCAAACTAGAAAAGAATCAAGGACAAGGAAAATAATGATACATCATGATAATGACACCTTGAGATGGGGACATACCGGCAAAGCAACTTTCTCCATAAGCGGAGCCTATGATAGTCAGAACCGAGAGGAGAAGGAAGGACATGATGAAGTATGGGACACAATTTGGAAGGAGGATGGTGGCCAAAAGTAACCCACTTCCTATGGATGGTTTTCAAAGGGCGCATCCTGACCAGGGATGAGTTACAAAAAAGAGGATTCTAGAGACCCTCCCTTTGCATGGTATGCAACCAAAATGGGGAAGATATGGAACATATCCTTAACTATTGTCTATTTGTAGAACATAAATGGAGGAAAATGCGAGCAATTTTCAAAAGGCTGGATAGAGATCCAACTAAAATCAGAGGAACAATATCAATATGGCAAAACCACATCTATTCCAGCCCCATGGTAAATAGGCATTGGAGCATAAGCCTAGGATTCACCCTGTAGGCCATATGGAAGGAGAGAAACCATAAACATTTCAAGCATAAAACAACCTCATAGGAAAAAGTGTTTGAAGGTATTGAACAGGACATCAGAGAAACAAACCTCGTAGAATCATGGAAATAAGTAGATTTGCCGGTGCCACCGCAAGAAGGATGAATACTACAAAAACTAACTTTAGCACCATAAATGATCAACAACAATGCATGGAAGACAAGGAAAGTTGTCATGAGCTCCAAGTCCCCCTTTTCCCCTCCGGCCAAAGCAGTTAGCAAGCTTAAATTTGACAGGGAATCCAAAGGTAACCTAGGATAAGCGGGTCTTGGGGGCCTTTTCTAAGACTCCGAAGCCCATACCCACTTCATCTATGCTGAAAGTTGTGGGATTGCTAGCAACAATGACGCAGAGTTTGCTGCAGTTACACAAGGCCTACTAATAGCTATGAAGGTAGGGTACGAAAACCTATAAGAGGAGGGGGATTCTTGCCTTGTAATCAATACAGTGACAAAACTCAATAATGGCACTAAGTGGGACAAACTTAGTTAGAGTCAGAGAACAACAAGATTAATTCAGGAAATAGGGGAAATTACCCCCAAATTTGACTACATTCATGCCAAACATGTATGGAGAGAAGGAAACAAGGGAACAAATTTCTTTGCAAATTGGTGATGCACCCATTAGTATGATCGGTTGGAGAAACAATGGCTAGTCTAACCAAGGGAAAGAACCTTTGAAACCTTGGAGACAATCCTGGAACAAGATTGTGGGCAATATGAGGGGAGATAGAATCAAACAACCCAAGCCCTCGATTAGGATGAGGGTGGTGTTAGAGGTGCGAGGCCTGAGTTGACATGGGAAGTACAGTCAAATTCATTACAGGCACACCCCACATGCTCAAGATAGGGAGTGCAGTATCCTCTACCTTGAATGCATGGTAGGTGTGCTCGTAAGGAGCCAGAGGGGGACATAAGGGAAGGTGGCAAGGTGGGAAGGTGTATTGGACATGCAAGGAAGGTGGAAGGTATAGCAAGGAAGGAAGGAGCTACAAAGTGGAAGGGAGGGGAAGAAACGAAGGTCGAGGGCAATCGCCGACTATCGGGTATGTAGACTAGCCCTGGCCTTGTTTAATTCATAAGATTTGGTCAGGTCCCAAGGGAAATTGCATGAGTCAATGGGAGAGTTGCAAGGCCACCCAGAGAGGCTTAACCCAGCTAGGGAGAATCAAGGGTAGGAAAGCAGGAAATATCACTCTGTGCTATTTTTATTCTTCTCTCAAGCAAAAACTAGCCTATGGCATGGTTGGCACCATGAGGAGACTGGAAACAAGGCCGAACCAGAGTGACTAGCCTGCGGGTAAAGGGCATCAATGGCCAACCCCATTTGGGCACCTGAATGCAACTGAGAGAGATAAGGGGGAGTTGCAGGCATAGGGTTGGGATGCTAGCAGGGTGGGTAGTGGGCTAAGTGAACCTGAGCAAATGACAAGGTAGGAACATATGGGAATAGCTAGGGACCCTGGGGGGTCTAAGAGGCAGAGAGGTGAGCCGAAAGAAGATGGGAAATGGAAATCAGAGGCAAAGGTTTGCAGGTATGAGAGCACTAACAACACCTAGTTGAAGATGGGTATGTGAGCTAGGATATGGCCGTAAGCGAGGGAGCAATACCTAAACTAGGTTAAGGGCCTGAGGTAGGGAGATAAGCCCAGGGACTCCTGCTTGAATTCCATCACCACTAGCCACCTGTGGGCACATGGGTACCTTTGGCTTATGCAAGACAGGCATGGTAGTGATGTATGACTATTACGTTTGCACTGCATTGAGATGAATGATGTAGAGAATCTAACAATGTTGAAATGTATACATGTTATAAGTTGGAAGGGTATGGCTCTAGTAATATGTGGCCATGGGTGAGGTAACAAAGGCCCGGAACCCTGGGCAACCAAACAACCAAGCAAGATGGATGGTCGTAGGGGTTTCAAGGCCATTGAGAGCATCATAGTTGAGGTAGTTGAGACATACAAAGAGGTAGTAGATGAGGGAATCAGAAAATTGGTAGATAGATCGGAAGAGTAGGTGAAGAATGAGTTGAACTGGATGATGCAATTGAAGTCTGGCGGACAATGGTGCCTAATGCAGGAACCATAAGAGGGTGAATTACATAGTTCAAACACAACCTATACCTGTATTTTCTGATGAAAAGTCTATTAGGAAAAGCATTTGAGCAAATTTCTGTGGGGATGGCAGTTACCATGCAGGTCCCTCCCAACTATAAGAGAGACATGGAGAATATCCTATTCCAACTACATAAAGAGGATATTAGGATGGACTAAATCAACTGATGCATCCCTTGCATTAGAGATATCTTTGGAATGCCAGAAGCAACTGCTCATGATCCTGGCCTAGTAGCCTCATACACTGAGGAGCAGAATGAGAAGCAAGATTAGTCTACCTATGCTTAGTTTTCTCTATGCGGATAACATTTAAATTTCCATTTGTCTATGTTAGATGTTATAGTTATATAGTTTGCTATTATGAGACTAAAACATACCTAGCTCTAGTAGAAAGACTGAAGAAGTTATGTTTTTGGATGGCGTATAATGCTGACCAATGGCCAACAGACTTGGTTTCCCATTGGGGCAAGTTGAGGCCACTCGGTAAAACTATGTGGTGTGAATTTTCCTTATATACATAATAGAAACTAGATGGTCATACCAAGCATTAAAAAATAAATAAACACAAAGGATAAATATTATAGATGCAAGGGATTATAAATCTAAGTGATTAATATTAGACCCTATTATTAATTTTATAAACCCCAATATTAATATATCGAATCTAAGATTAATATTATAAACACTAAGATTATAAACCACAATGTATTATTATACATATTAGGGATTAATATCATAAACCCTAAAACCAATATATAGACCATAATTTATTGAATGTTGTAATGTGACATTGAATAAATTGCAATGTAATGTGTAATATATCATTCTGACAATGATTGTCACATTCCTTGGTGCATTGAGATGAAAATTGTCACACTGCAATGTTAGATATTTTTATTTACCATCTCAATGTCGTAATATTAAACGCTAATATTAAATAAAATATTATGAACCCTAACATTATAAAACCCAACATTATAATCCCTAAGATTAATATTATAATCCCTAGGATTAATATTGTAAACCCTATGTTAAATATTGTGAACCATAGGATTAATGTAATAAATGTTAAGATTAATATTACCAGCCCTTGCATTATATTATAAACCCTAAGATTATCAAACCCAATATTAAACCCTATTATTAAATCTAACAATATAAAGGCCAATATTAAAAACCTAACAATTTCAAACCTTGATACTAAACACATTATTATAAACCCAATATTAAACCCTAATATTAAACACAATATTATAAACCCAAATATTATAAACCATAATATTACAAATCCTAATATTAAACCCCAATTTCGTAAAATTACAATTGGACATTGAAGAAATTCCAATTTAATGTAACATTACGATGATCAATGGCAGATTGATTGCCCCATTGAGACAATATTTGTCATAATGTGATGATGCATCACATTTAATGCAACATTCGATCATATTCAATGTGATGTTCGACCACATTCAATGTGATGGTTTACTATTGACCAAATTCAACCAAATAGACCTTCATCATGGTTGATCATGACTAACAAAATTGAACCTTGTTTGGTCATGGTTAAGCATCTTTGACCATACTGAACCATGATTGACCTTATTCAACCATATTTGATCATGGTTGACCATGGTTGACCATGGTTGACCATGATTGATCATGGCTGACCAGTATTGTTAAGCATATTCTATCAATGGTTTAGTATGGTTTACATTAGTTAAATATTGTTTAATATTTGAGTATGTTAAGCCTTTCGGTTTTTAATATTAGTCCCTTTGACTTATTAGTACATTAGCTTTATTATATTAATAATCATTGACTTTATATTATTAATAATTTTAGTTTTTAATATTAATACCAAGGGGTTATAAAAATAATCTCTTGGGGTTGTTAATCCTTAGGTTCTTTATATTAATCTTATGGATTTATTGGTCCCTTTTAACTATGTTTGACTAGTATGGTTCACTATATTTGACCATGAATATTAATTAATAATATTAATAAGTGATTATGCTTGACTAAACATGAAGAGGGTTGGTTGTCAAACATAGTCAAATATAGTCAACATAGTAAACTATATATTTTAATGTGGTAAAATAAATTTATAATGTCGGATTGTGATTTTGGATAAATCACAATGCAATGTAACATCATGACAATTTTTTTCAAATTTCCAAGCTGGATAGATTTTTCTACCATTATGACATTGCATGCTTAAATGTTAATATTAATCAATAAGATTAATAGGTGATTATGTTTGAATGAAATTGAAGGCTGTTTATTTTCAAACATAGTCAAACATAGTTGAACATAAGGAAACATATTCAACTATTGTTGGTTATGGTTGACCATGGTTGATCATGGTTGATATTATTTAACCATATTTGGCCATAGTTGACCATATCAAACCATGGTTTATGATATTCAATCTTAGTAGAAGGTGAAATATTTTAGGTTAACTTTGGTTAACCGAAGATGACCATGTTGATTATGGTTCATCATTGATCACCATAAATACCTTGATCATGGTATACAAGGATTGGTCACGACTAACCATGGTCAACCATAGTTGATACTAGTTGACAATGGTTGCTCATGGTTGACCATAGAGACTTTGAACATTGTTGACCATATTTAAACATGGTGTATTATGGTTGACCATGGCTAATCATGGTTGACCATAGAAACATTGATTGACCATCATGACATTTCTCGGTGATGGTTGAGCATGGTTGGTGATGGCTGAAATTGGTTGACCATGGTTGGCTATATCCAACCATTATTGAATATGGTCAGGTATCATTCATCACAACTCAACATGGTTAGCCATATTCAACAGTGATTTATCATGGCTGACCATGGTTCATCATGGTTAGCTAACTTCAGCCCAAGAAACATTAGTCATCAAATTTCATCTTGGTATACAAAATTCAACGAAGATTGATCACGGTGGACTTAGTTGAACATTGTTGCTCAGGGTTGACCATAGAGACATTGAACATTGCTAACCATAGTCAACCATGGTGGACTATGCTTGACCATGAATGATCATGATTGACCATAAATACATGAATGTACCATTATAACCTTGATCGATGATGGTTGACCATTATAACCTTGATCAGTGTGTTAGGATATTCCGACACATAGGAATAGTTAAGTTCAACTTGGTCTAGTATAGAGTTAGGTTAGCGTTAGGTAAAGTGTGTTTCTTTACCGTTGTACATTTTGTAACTTACAATCCGACGGTCACGATATGTAGTGATCCGACGGTTCATTCTCTCCTCGGTATTACCGACACTTGATCCGTGGCTTGACACCCGCTTGGTCCATGAATTCTATTTAAAGCGCATGGAGGGTCATTTGTAGGTTAACCGTGCATGAGAGAAGCTTATGTAAATTTTCATTCTTTTATTAATAAATTGCCTGTAGTAGACACGTTGGCGCAGGCCGTGGACTGTTTCCCTCTCTGAGGGTTTTAACCACGTCAAAATACTGGTGTATTGATCTGTGATCTGTTTGTGAGCGGTGTCCTTCTGGTGTTCTGTCTGAGGAACTTACCCTGTAAATTCCTACATGGTATCAGAGCTATTTGAGGGCCGCGTCCGTTGGTGATCCAAATCTGAAGCCGGTAGAACTGCATGCGGCTGTCGTTTCCTAGATCTACTGTTTCTGACTGTTTTCGGGCCGAGAGGACTGCTCTGTTGTGTTCGGAGCATCTGTTCCAGTGAGAAACCCCTTTCGTTTCACGCGAAAAGGGTTCCGGTAGCCCTATCTGCGTCATTTTTAAGATCTGGAG